>LPNX010655946.1:4169-56597 GCA_001517045.1 Pseudotsuga menziesii
CGATGGACAATACTTAAGTCTAACTCAAATAAATTCAATCTCATGACTTATTTACTCATTACAACATCAACATAATGATAATAATAAATCAAATTTATTTAAAAATATTATAATAACATAATATATTAACTTATTTAAAATTATTATAAAACATTAGTGTATGTTATCTTAATATAATAATTTAAAGAATATATATATATTTATATTGAAAATTATTTATTAAATTCTCTTAAAATTTAAAAAGAATTAAAAAGTCTTTAATTACATATATCTATTATATATATAGTAAGATTATATAATATTTGAAGTTGTGAAGAATATAACAACATTATTTCCAATCAATGTTAAAAAGTTCAATAGATTTTATTTACAACTAAGTTAGTATTATGTAGATGATTTGCTTTGCTTTTTAATTTGCTTTATATTATATTTCGTTCACCATAATTTCATTTTTTATGAAGTATACGTAAACTATAAATGTATAATAAAAATAAAAATAACTAAAAGTATTTATAAAAGTATTTCTGTTTAAAAAATAATTGTAATTATTCATATTTTTAATTACATGTTACAAAAGATAACATTTTTTAATGCATAAATGTTTTAATTGATAAATACAATTGTGTTTTTATTGATATTTTGATTCACAACATTTTATTATAAATATTTGTATATAGTTAACTTATAATAATAATAGCTAAAATTATTTACTAAAATATTTATAAAAGTATTTCTATTTTATTGTAATTATTCACATTTTTAATTACATATGGCAAAAGATACATTTTGTATGCATAAATGTTTTAATTAAATGTATTTTATTTTTTATCAATTCTTTATATATATTACATAGTTGTTTGATATTAAATTTAATATACTCAATTAGTTGTTTATTTATGTGATTAAAGGGTTAATTTCAAAAAATATTAAAATTAAAAAAAAAATTCCCTTAGTTTATTTTTTATTTTCACAAAAAATCATATTTTTCTTATTATTGTTTTAATTTTATATAATCAAATATCTTTTCTTTTCCAATGTCTACAACATTATTTTTATAAATGCTTGTAAATATTTCTTTTTATTATTATTTTTTATTAGATTAGCATATAATTATATACAACAATGCCACACATTCTATGTTTTTAAAGAACTATCTTCTTGAAAGTTTCATTGTAATAGTTGGTGCTTACATTGGAACTCACAATTTTTCAAAATCTCCAATTGTTGTTACATTTTTAATATCTATATTGTTAAGTATTTATTAGGCATTCAACATTGTTAATGTTATTCAATATCCATTTCTTATGTAATATTTATTAAACTATTTTGAAGAGCCAAGTACTAGGGATCTATGTTGCTTATCTCAGCTATTGGTAGTGACAAAAGCTCTCCTATTCACAAAGACAAGTAAACTCATTTTGGATCTTTAATTTCAAGGACGGACTTAATAACTAATTAATTCATATACACATAGAAATATAAACAGTGACAGTTACAAGGAGTAACAAGTAATGCAACAACCTATAAACAACAAGTAATCTCACATAGACATATAAGTAGCATGGAAACAAGTAATACATTGTTGCAAGTTTGAATGTTTCATAATTTCATCAACTTTTAGCTTTAAACTATATACAATATTACAATAAAATATTTCTAAGAGGCAGGTATAAGCAGCCTTGCTCCTATTTCACTTGTTTAATTTCTATTTGTATTGATGATATTTTTATTTCCATTTAGAAATAAAACATATATAGCTACATAACTCATATTTTTTATTAACAATATATATAACCTTTCACCATAGACTTTTGAAAGGAAATATCTCTAAGTATCTAACTACCTAATTACAAAACAATGACGTGAAAATATATAAACATGGATTAAGCTATCATTTAGCATATTTTTTCAAGTAGAATGATTTTCAATAAGTGAAATTAATAACAATGTTGCTAAGTAGTTATCTCTTAAATTAGTGAGTAAAAAATAGTTAAATTTTTGTTAGAAAGAAGACATTCAACCATTTTTTTCAGTTTTTCTAGTAAATTAAACCATTTATTATTTATTATAGCATGAAAGTTATATTAAATTAAACGATTATGGAGGCCATTGTTTTTAGTGTTTCAAAGCAGCGACCATGGAGATTTGGATATCTAGTCGTTGATTATGACATCTAAGTGCAATCCATGGGTGTTGTATTTTCTTCTTTCACTTCTTTTGGTTCAATTTTCAGGGTCTCTCGCTAGGTTTTGTAGCACTTGCAACGATTTTTTAGTCTTTGATCTTTTGGGATTTTTTAGTTTTCAACTTCTTTCTTGTAGTGAGGGGATTTCTCACCTCCTATGCTCCTCCTCTTTGTCTTTTTCAACATCGTCTATTGAGAGCACCCACTTCTTCGTGAGATGCTTTCCCTCAAACATGGATGTGATTGTGAATTGTTTCCACTCACAGAATAATCCTCGGACCATCGAAACCTATGAGGGAATTTTGAGCAAGTGAACCCCAATTGATCATAATTTCTAGGAAGGGAAACATAGATCTTCATTCCAATGTGAAAATGATTACACAAAAACAAACCTCTAAATACGACAACAACAACCACACCCTATAACTCCAATAGCAATAAAAACTCTATGTGCATGAATTTTATGGTTTCCCCAAGGAAGTTGCGGGGTTTTCTCCTTTATGGTTTCCCCAAGGAAAATTCTGTGTCTCTTATCTCTTTTGATGTGCTTGTGCTTTATTGTTGTGCATGTTATTCTCTCAGTTAAAGATCCTAAGATCATAATGCTAGCTTGAATGATGAAAAACTAACATTGTATCATAGCTAACCTGAGAAGAAGACATTGTGCAGCTACAAAATCTAGGGCTTCTTACTTTTTGTGTCTCTCTCCACAATCCATCAGCAAAAGTATGCTAGGCTAACTCTCCATTGAAGGGCACATCTTTCTGTTGAAGTGGAATTCGATTCCTAGCATTTTTCAGTTTTTGATGCGGAAATTAGGGATTTCTACAGAAGAGGAATTTCTGAGTGAGCCCAGCATAGGATTGTTCTCCGCATCAAAACCAAATTTTAGAGACCTGGATCAATAAATTTGGTTGGGTGAAACTCTAGGAAAGTCAAACCCTAGTTTGACCCCGAGCTAGAAAAAAACCCTAAATACTAAAACTTCTATGTTTTGGTACATTTGATATATCCTGAGATTGGCGAAGGCTCAGGAGCTGAAACATGGCAAGGGAAAATATAAAATCCTGATGTACACTATGTCCAAAAATCATCCTCAGATTCGCTATATTCAAGGAGATATGATCCCTCCACGTTAGGGTTTGAGCCTCTTCCCGAATTCATCCCTAAATAGGAAACCTGGAGAGAATTGCAATATCTTGGGATACAGAGGTCCAAATGAAATTCTTGAAGATTTTATAGAAAGGACATGGAATGTACCTTCGGTGGTCCAAATTTCAGACTCATAAGATGAACAAGTGACATGTGGCAGTCCATACAACTTCGTTGTTTTGAACAGTATTGTAAGAGGTCACCTTGTGAAAAGAATCATAAATACCAATTAGTGAAACCAATTCTGATGAAACCTATGGTGTTGGATCAGGGACATGCGAGGTTACCTCAGTAAAAAAATTCAGACATAGAGGAGCATTAATTGCATAGATATCACAGAAATAGTAATAGGAATTTCTGCAGAAGAAATTTGAAAACTAGGCCTTCCTGTTCCAGGAGCTTCCCTCCACTGTTTTCAGAAAAGGAGAACATTGGATAGCTCCATTTGAATAGATCTATATTTATATCCAATCAGATCTTAAATATTCTAAGTTTTGAAAATTAGGGTTTCTGTGACAAACCCTAGATCAGCCAACTATGGAGCGAGGACGAACACCTCAAAACGGTAAGATCTAATATTTTGCTATTTCCATTTGAGGTTCTCATTTCAAACTATCACATTAGCTTGATGATAAGCTTGGTGAAATTTCCAAGCATGGAAGTATATGATCTCTCTGAATAAAATGAATGGGACACCTACATGAGTAGAGAGGTTCTAGTTCCAGAGGGAGATGAGGCTAGAAGCCTTACACAAGATGAACTTGGTCAAGGCCAAGAAGATCATTGTTGATTCAATCATAGATCAACTTGTACCACAAGTGTCTTCCCTAAAGACACCAAATATGTTTAATTCCTTGACCAAGCTATTTGAAGGGAAGAACATACATCAGAAGATGACCTTAAAAAACCAGTTGAAGAATGTGAAGATCCAGAATGTAGAGACCATCCAGTCATAAGGGTTTCTCAAATCAAAGAACAACTTGAAGCGATAAAAGAAGAAGTGAAGAATGCAGAAGTGGTGATGACCACCTTGAATGGACTCCCAGGATCATGGAATTCATTCATTCAAGGAATGTGTGCTAGAAGGAAGTGATTACTTTCAGTAGACTCTGGGAAGAAGAAGAATCTCAACTCCTAAGAAGAGAATATAAGATGGAAGCAATTGAATATCAATCTCTCACCGTCCAAAGAATATCCCTCAAGCGATGAGGAATATGAATAACTCAACTCTTCAAGCACCTCTTATCCACCTTAGAATTTGGATAAGAAATGATGCTATCATGTATGAAGAAGACGATGAAGCTGAAGGCTCAAGAAGGAGTCCACCCACGAAACAAATAAAGATAAGTATTCAATTGTCATTTCATGATATTGTTTTGTTATGCATTTGTTTATATTCAATTAATGTATTATGCATGATAGGATGTTTGCATTAATGACAATATACTACTAATATGCATGTGATGGGTAAGTAGCTCATGGTGCTATACAACTCTCCATTGCTACTTATCTAGAATGAAACCTCTTTGCTGACATATTGGATTAGTGCACAATCTCAATGTTGTCGTGGTAGAGATGGAAGGAATCTAGAAAAGTTTCTGTGAGATATGGATGAATGTTGTATTGGCTAAAGTAGTTGCATGATCATATATTTATGCATAAGAATTTTCCAGTATCAATATTCCTTATGAAATGTTTCTAACCATACAAATGCATTTGACTTGTAGGAAAGATCGCATACATAATTGCCTACAAGCAAAGAAGGATGAGACTTGTTCCGAAGAACAAGTGATGACAGTTCAAGATGAAGAATAATATGACGAATGTAATGACATCATTGATGCAGAACCTTCCAGCTATGAAGAAGTTCAAGAAGAATGATGTCTAGGATGCAGTATCGATACATGAAGAAAATTTTAGAGTTCCATCATGCAGTAGATGGAAACATCGTGGGATACAAAGCAAGATTTGTAGCATGAGTCTTCTCACAAAAAGAAGGCATAGACTACAAAGAGACATTTGTAGCCACTGGAAGTGAAGTCACATTACATGCATAATCATGTGTGCAAATGAAAGAAGGCCTTGTACGAGTTTAGAAGACACCCATGGGATAACACATACATGATGAGCTTGATGAATATCTTAACCTTTGGTACAAGGTTGATAAGCTCACAGATGGATGTGAGAAGAACTTTTGAAAAAGTTCAAAATAGAGGATCTTGGTATCCAATGATCCTAGATGGATACTACTTGTCACTCAAATATAGAATGTTTCAGTGCATAGAGTACAGGAGATAGAGGGAGTATGATGCTCCGCTTCAGAGGGAATGATTCCAGAAGATCTTGAGGTTTGACATGGTATGACAGGATGGATAGATTACTGGTGACTCTAGGATTTATTGAGAGTAAAGCGGATTCCAACCTTTTCTTCAAGGTTGAAGATGGAAGACTAGTGATGCTCATGTTATGTGTCGATGCACTATTGTTCTAGGCATGGAGGTGTGGACAAGGGAAGTATGCAATAGATATCCTGAATAGGTTCAGGATGACGGACTACATGACCACACCTATGGCATCGAACATGAAGCTATTGAGTGATGCTTCATCAGAGATGGTTGATGCTATGATGTATCATCAGATGATTGGGTCCTTGATGTACCTGAGACCAGATATTTGCTTTGTTGTGAACACATTGAGACCTGTTCACCTGATGGTTGCAAAGCATGCAGGGGTATAGTTGATTATGGGCTCAAGTATGATGCAAATTAGAAGATTAACTTGGAGGGTTATATTGATTCAGATTGGGCAAGTAGTGCCATTGATAGGAAGAGCACTTCAGGGTGTTGCTTTAGTATGGCATCAGGTGTGATCTCTTGGTTTAAGTAGGAAGCAATCCTGTGTGGCACTGAGTATAGCTAAAGAAAATTATGTCGTAGCTTGTTCAACTAGTTGTGAGGCAGTATGGCTGTGGAAGCTACTTTCTGATTTATTTGATCTTCAGATGGATGCTACTTGTATACATTGTGAAAACCAAAGTTGCATGAAGTTATCAGAGAATCCATTGTTCCATGAGAATTCAAAGCATATCGCGATCAGATATCACTATATCAGGGATATGGTGCAGAGAGGAGCAGTGAAGCTCCAGTATGTTGCAACGGAGGAACATATAGCTGATGTGCTGATGAAGCAATTAGCCAGAGTGAAGTTTGAGTACTTCAAGGAGAATCTTGGTGTTCTCTAGATCGAGGTTTCCTCCAAGGGAAAGTGATGAGTTCCAAAGTGATTCTGACGAGCAGGTCAGATGTAAGGGATGAGCCATTCTATCATAGTGAGAGGATTTAGTTCCTTCCATGTTAGATATGAGTGCTGAGATTCACAGATATTCTGATGAGCAGGTCAGATGTAAGGGATGAGCCATTCTATCATGGTGAGAGGATTTGGTTCCTTCCATGTCAGATATGAGTGTTGATTCCCATTCTAGGAATGGAGGTACCTGGTCAGTTACTAGGAACACTCAGTCCGAGACTGAGAGAGCCATTTTGACGAGTAGGTCAGATGTAATGGATGAACCATTATGCCATGCTAAAGGATTAGGTTCCTCCCATGTTAGATGTGAGTGTTGGCCATTCTGTCGAGTAGGACAGATGTAAGGGAAACTACCACTCTCTGGGAGAGTGGATGCACATGGTCCATTACCAGGTAGCTCAGTCTGGGACTGGGGGCCTTTCTGACGAGGGTGGAGGATTTGGTTTCTTCCAGGTTAGATGTGAGTGTAGGCCATTATGGGGAGGGTGTAGGACTTGTTTCCTACCAGGTCAAATATAAGGGCAACTACCATTCTCCAAGAGAATGGAGGCACCTAGTCCATTACTAGGTAGCTTAGTCTGGGACTCGGGCCATTTCTAGCGAGGGTGGAGGATTTAGTTCCTTCCAGGTCAGATGTGAGTGCAAGCCTTTCTGGCGAGGGTGGAAGACTTGTTTCTTTCCAGGTCAGATATAAGTACTGAATCCTTTTCATAGATGATAGTGATGTCATGTCATGCTGGTGAATGTGAGTGCTGGGCCTTTCTGATGTGATTGTAGGTTTCTACATGATCAGATGTGAGTGTTGGGTGTGCCTTTATGACGAGTAGGTTAGATGTAAGTGCTGGGTGAATACCTACATGATGTCCAGGCCTAAAACCAACATGAAAGAAGGCTGGATCTGTAGAAATTCCTATGACGAGATAGCACACATGATCATGACCAGATGAGATCTACATAGAGCTATGATCCAGATCGAGTGATGATCCAGATCTAGCAGTGATGATCCAGATCGAATGATGATCTAGATCGAGTGATGATCTATATCTAGATGGATATGACCTTAAGATGAAGATGACTCGAAGATGAATATGATGAGAAGTTGACGATGATTCAGATGATACAGAGAAGAAGACTTGTGCTGATAAATTATGTCGAGAGAATACCTTCCTAGTTAAGAGGGAGTGTTGATGTAATTGTAACTTCGAAATGTATTCATTCGTATTTCTTATGTATTGTAACCCGATATTTATTTCGGGTTGTATTGTAATGTATTTGAGTCATGTCATACCCCGATGTTTATTCTAGGAAGTTTCTATAATGAGAAAGCCATCTCAAGTCATTGTGGGTAACCCTCCTATTGGTCAAGGGTTAAAGTCCACACAGTTGTGGGGCCCTTGGGTCATTAAACTATCCTAGTGAATTTGACCCTAGGTGGATCATTGTAAGTTGGGGCAATAGTACCCACCATTGATTTACCCTCCTATTGGTCGGAGGAGGCAAAGTCCCCACAAGTGGTGGGGCACTAGGGTTATTAGACACTCCTAGAGATGTCGGATCTATTAAGTAATTGTTAAGTGAGGCCG
This sequence comes from Pseudotsuga menziesii, assembly GCA_001517045.1. NCBI lineage: Eukaryota > Viridiplantae > Streptophyta > Pinopsida > Pinales > Pinaceae > Pseudotsuga > Pseudotsuga menziesii. The sequence goes on from LPNX010655946.1 coordinate 12,396, forward strand.
ACATGTTGGATTGGGTTCCAAGTGAACAGAAGAATATAAAGAGAGAGTGAGAGCCTCTCAATTTATCATACTCATACACACACACTCACTCATTGGGGTGCATGAGTGAGAGAGGAGAAGCTCTCTCAGTGTGAGAGAGAGATACTGCTGCTGTCGAGAGATCATCTTATTGTTTTATGGTTTTACCATTTTGTGCTAATTCTATCTCTGAGGAAGTTGTGGGGTTTTCTCCTTTATGGTTTCCTCGAGGAAAATTATTTGTGTCTCTTGTCTCTTGTGTTGTGCTTGTGTTTTATTGTTGTGCATGTTATTCTCTTAGTTAAAGATCCTAAGATCATAATGCTAGCTTGAATGATGAAAAACTAACATGAACCACATAATAGGCACCAAGAACCATGTCTAGTGTTATAATTAACTTCAAAACTAGAACCATGTCCCACTTCCAAGACAAATATCCCCTATGGAGGGACAATATGGTGGTTTGGGACCACACACATCTAACATATATCCATATTAAAATTATACAGTGTAATTTGTTCCTATAGTTTTCATTATACCATTGAATGATCCTCAAGTTCCATCCCTAACATACCCCTCCTCACCTTGTTGGCCATATCTCACATGTAGGTAATGGATTCCCTACACAAGAACTATGTAATGATGTTGGTTACTGTGAAAAGAACATGACCACCATAGGAAAATATTTTATCCCAACAACCTGGGTTTTGTTATCAAATAAAGGATTATTGACCAAGAATAATCCATAATGTGATGAATCCAAAAATAACCATCATATCCCTATGACAGGAAAAAGGTGGACTAGGACCTCATGGATGGCCTATATTTAACCCAAAAGGTGCATGTTATAGATTAAAACTATGGATATTTACCATGTAACATGAATTGGGTCATGAGAATTTTAGAATAATCAACCCATAGTTACCCATATTTGACATTAATTAAATCATTTTTGTCTTATTTCTAGAATCTTAGATTCCCTCTCTATGCTACTTGACTTCTACATGTTCCTAGAAGTCAATACTTGCTAAATTGGGTCATGGAACGCTTTAGAATCATCCTAGAAATGTATTTATCATGTATTCTTTATTCCCAATTCCTTCAAGCACATATATTCTTGTTTTGAAAGTTGCCTTGCTTTACATTTGTTTTAAGGCATAAAGGAAAAGCTAGTCTAGGAGAACTTGCCTTGTTTTTTGACCACATCGTCCTCCTTAATTTTCTCCATAAAAAAGCATGAATGAGTTATATTTTCACCACATATTATCTTTCCCACTTTCTTTAGCTAACTTTCAAGGATCTTCATGGATTTGGAAAGTCCTTTTTGCACCTATGGGGGATTTGACTTGTTTTAGTAAGCTTGGGTTTTGACAATTTCGAATAGCAAACTAGTGATTTCAAATTTATCATGTAACTATATATTTGAGAAGCCTATTACTTTATATGGTTGGATAATTTACACTTATTCAATACAGGATTAATTTATGCTCCAATTTCAGTCTCTTTTTGTGTGAATTTTGCATGTTTGATTAGCAATTTTTTGAGTGTAATTGATCTATATCTTGGGTTCAATTTCCACATGGTATTAGAGAATTTGTATATCTATTTATATCCTTCCAAATTTTTATTCCAAGTTCGACATCATTGACTGGGAGTGCATTATGCTGATTGAAGGGCAGAGGAGCAGAGATATGGACCAATCTCAAAGGATCATCTTGACTCCATTCAATTTGTTCAAATGGAAAGATGAGATGGAGATATTGTTGATATAAAAAGGTATCTATAGCGTTACCATGGCTACTAAGGCAGAACCCAATGCAGCTGCAGAGAAAATCAAATGGCACAACAAGATGGATGAGGCTTATGGTCTTTTGTGTATGAGTATTTCAAGAGACCTCCTCTTTCATCTTGATTCATTGACATATCTTAATGAGGTGTGGGAGAATCTTGAATATATTTTTGGAAATACATATGATATGAGAGGACATCAAATTGAGAATGAATTGATCTCCTTGAATCCTAGTAGCTTTGTATCATTGCAACTCTATTTTACCAAGTTTAAGGCCCTTCTTTTGTAGTTAAAACAACGTGGGATATTTGAAACGAAGGAGGAGCAACTAGTTTTGACCTTTCTCTCAAATATTGTCCCTGACTATTCAGTTTCTTTTTTTTAGCTTCTATGCCACTAAATTGACATCTTGAACTTGGAATATTCCTAAGCTTGTTGAGTTCATGGAATCCCTCACTCAGGAGAAACATAAATTGGTGATGATGGGAAGCATCAAACCTTAAAAGACCAATATTTAGTTGCTGGAGATTTGAAGGTGGATTCAAAAAGAAAGAAAACATATAAAAATCCACCTAAGAAAAAGAGAGACAAGGCAAAGTCTCAACAGGAGTCCTCGGGCTCCAAGAAGAACCCCCAAAAGAAGAATAACAAAGGAGAAATGAGCAAGTGCGCATAATATAGTAAGGGCTATCATCTTGAGAGATCTTGTATGAGAAAGCAGATAGACATGTTGACCCAACTCATGGAGAGGAACAACATCACCCTTCCTGATTGCTCAAATAAGAGGGAAGGAGGATCAAATTCAGAAGAAAAGGAGAGAGTACATGCCTTTGTTTTTGGAACCTTAAGCTCACCTAGTTTCATCATTGATTCTAGAGATTCTAGACATATGGTTTTGACAAAAGAGATGTTCTCTTCTTTTGACATGTCGAAAGGTCCACCAATAGTTTTGGGAGATAACTCTCTGACTAGTAGTATGGGAAAGGGTAGGATTGATCTTAACCATGGTAATTTCAATAATGTGTTGTATGTTCTAGGTCTTTCCTACAATATATTGTTAGTGTATCAGATGACTCACACTGGGTATCAAAATAAATTCATATTCTCCCACAATGAAGTTGAAATCACTGAGATTTTGTATGGTAAAGTCATAGAAAAAGGTGTTGTTGATCACACTTCAAAGGTATACAAGTTTTCCCATTTTCTACCCTATTCAAACCCCTCTACTCTTATTACTCATGGTAATGCAGCAAGAAAGCTTTGGCATGAAATATTTGGCCATCTTAACTACAAGTATATTTCTGATTTGAGTGAAAAATACATGGTCATAAGGTTACCAAATATAAAGTTTTCGAAGGGTGTGTGTCAAGGTTGTATCCTAGGAAAACACCCAGAGCACAAGTATGAGAGAGCTAGTCATGAGAGAACCTTTGCACCTCTTGAGTTGATCCACAGTGACATTGCTGGTACATTCCCTCATATGTCCATGATTCAATCCAAATATACACTCACCTTAATATATGAATTTTCGAGGTTTTGTTGGGTTCACTTCCTAAAGAATAAGTCTGAAGTTTTTGACCTCTTCAAAGTCTTTAAAGCCTTGGTTGAAAAACAATATGGGAGGAAACTAAATATCTTCATATATGAAAATGGTGGTGAGTATGCCAAGTATAATTTCATCAAGTATTGCAAAGATGTAGGCATCTAGATACAACATTCTATTCCTTACACACCACAGCAAAATGGTGTTGCTGAGAGAATGAACAGATCACTGAAGGAGATGGAACCTTGTATGATGGAGGCTAAAAATTTGCCACCAAAGTTTTGCACCGAAGCTATAAAATGTGCATCCTATATCTAGAATAGGGTTCCACATAAGTATTTTTATGGTATGACTCCTCTCAAATCTTGGAGTGAGCACAAGCCAGATGTGACCCATTTCAAGATTTTTGGCTCAAAGGCTTGGGCTAGAATTCCAACTGAAAAGAGGAAGGATTTGCAACCCCAAATCCAAGAGTGCCTATTTGTTGGGTATTCTGAATATTCAAAAGGGTACAATCTGATCAACGTGAGCACTAACAAATATTTCATTGAAAGAATTTTTTAGTTCGAAGAAGAGCCTTTAGCAGCAGTTGAAGTTGGAGATTCCTCTTCACCACCACAGCCATTGATTCTAAGTGAATAGACTAATGAGTTTGCTGATTCTGATATGTCTAATAATTATGAATTAATTGCAAATCCTAACAGCCCTACAATATGAAAGTGGGCAGCAAGGACCACTCATTTAGCTTGGGAACTAGCTGGAAATCCTAATGACACTAGGAGGAATCGATCTCAATTTGAGCGTGCCCTTTGCGTGAAAGATGCTCTCTTTGTTTAGAAGTGTTATTTGATGATATATTCTGATCCATAGACATATGAATATGCAGCAAATAACCCAAGATGGGAAACATCCATGAAAGAAGAATTCAACTCGCTCCAGAAGAACAACACATGGGAACTGGTTGACCTTCCCCCAGGGATAATTCTAGTGAAGTGTAAGTGGGTATTCAAAACTAATTTTGTTGCTTATGGTTCACCTTTGAAATATAAGTCAATATTGGTAGCCAAGGGCTACTCTCAGGCACATTGTATTGACTACAAACTTCAAAGCAGTGGGAGGTACATCACATGGATGTAAAGTGTGCCTTTCTGAATGGAGATATGAATGAAGATATTTAAATGCATCAACCAGAAGGTTTTGTATCTAATCCATATGTAGTGTGAAGGTTGAATAAATCATTGTATGGGCTCAAGCAAGGCCCCAAGGCTTGGAATGCCAAGATTGATGGCTTTCTGTTGTCATTGAGTTTTTTTCGATGCAAGTCTGATCCTAATGTCTATTTGAATCTGATTCATGGTTCTTTGATGCTTATTTTTCTCTACGTGGATGACCTACTAGTTATAGGATGTTCAATGAAAGATATTGCCTCCTTCAAGGATGCAATGAACCATACCTTTTCTATGACAGATTTGGGATTGTTGAGCCAATTCTTGGGTCTCAAAATTGCTCAATCCCAAAATGGAATCAAGGTTCATCAGTCAAAGTATGCTTCATATTTTCTCCACATGCTCAGTATGAAATATTGCAAGCCAAGCAGGACTCCATTTCTTTCAGGAGTTAAGCTTGCAGAAGCAAGTTCTTCTCCTATGGTAAATAATACACTGTATAGGTAGTTGATTGGGTGTTTTATTTATCTTACACATACTCAACCTAAATTATCTTATGCGATTAGTGTGGATTTAAGATACATGGATCAGCCTCATAAGATCCACTAGAGAGCAGCCAAGAGGATCCTAAACTTTGTTCAGGGAACAAGGACTCATGGGATTTTCTACAAAGAAAAATATGACTTAGAGCTAGTTGTATTTATTGAAAGTGATTGGGAAGGTGAAAACATAGATCGAAAGTCTATGTCAAAATATGTGTTCATGCTTGTAGAAGGACCAATCAACTATTCAAGTGAGAAGTAGAGTTCCGTAGCACTCTCATCTATAGAGGTAGAGTATAGAGGAGTTGTAAATGCAACTACTCAATGTTTATGGTTGCAGGGAATACTTGGAGAATGTGGTTTCTAATCATAGTTTTCAACAGTCATCTACTGTGAAAATCAAAGAACAATTCAAATATCCACTAATCCATTTCAAATACAAAGAACTAAGCACATTGAGATCCATATGCACTATATAAAGGAGCTTGGGTATGATGGTACCATTGCTTTACTCTACCGCGCATCTTCAGAACAAGTAGCAGACATCTTCACCAAGGTATTCTGTGAGAAGACCTTCAGTATTATGAAATCACTACTGGGGATTTCTGATCACGTGGTGAATAATTATTGATAAAAATATTTCCAAAATTTTGTTTTCTTGTCCATGTTTAAGGGAGGATTTTCCCACTGGTTTTTTGCCTCTTTCCTTGGTTGTATGGACATGCAGTATGTAAAAGGATGATGAATCCTTATTTCTAGGCCCTATAAGTTTCTGATATTTAATAATAAGGTCATGATTAAGGGGGGGTTTTAGTATAATCAACCCATAGTTACCCATATTTGACATTAATTAAAGCATTTTTGTCTTATTCCTAGAATCCTAGATTCCCTCTCTATGCTAGTTGACTTCTACATGTTCTTAGAAGTCAGTACTTTCTAAAATGGGTTATTCCACACTTTGGAATCATCCTGTAAACATATTTAGCATGTCTACTTTATTCCTGGTTCCTTAAAGCACATATTTGATTTTTCTGAAATCTACCTTGCTTTACATCTATTTTAAGGCATAAAGGAAGAACTAGTCTAGGGGAACTTTCCTTGTTTTTTTACCACATCATCCTCCTTCCCTTTCTCAATAAAAGGTAATGAATGAGTTGTATTTCCACCACATATGAGCTTTCACACTTGCTTTAGCTAATTCGTGATGATCTTCATGGATTTAGAAAGTCCTTTTTGCACCTATGGGGGATTTGACTTGTTTTAGTAAGCCTTCTTTTTGACCAATTCGAATAGAAACCTAGTGCTACCAAATATCTCATGTAATTATATATTTGAATATCCTATTACTTCATATGGTTGGATAATGTACACTTATTCAATACAGGATTAAGTTATTCTCCAATTTTAGTCTCTTTTTGTGTGAATTTTGCATGTTTGATTAGCAAGTTTGTGAGTGTAATTGATCTATCTCTTGGGTTCAATTTCCATAGAGAACCATAATTGGTGTACTAAACCTTAAAATGTGATACCACATCTCAATCACATGCCAAATATTTCCTATGCATGGGATATGTTGTGGGATTTTCAAATGTGACATAACCATCACCCCAAAAAGTCCAAAATCTCGTGACTTTTAAAGGATTTTTCTTAAAAATTGTCTTAAAAAGACCCTTTGGGGGGGGGGGGGGGGGTCAAGTCAACTCCCACCCCCAAAAAAAACAATTCATGACACTTGGACTTTGAAGGGTGGCTTTATCACAACTGATATCACAAGTACGAATTCCCATAACTTTTGGGGGATACTTTAAAACAACCGTCCCCAAAATCCTAATTATCATGTCATTTGGCGGAGGTTTTCAAAAAATCACCCCAAAAGGCATATCATTATGACTTTTACGGGCGACTTTAAAAGAAACATCACCAGTAGTTCATATATATATATATATATATATATATATTGGTGGGGGGTTTCTAAAAACATCCTAAAAGATAACATTTAGTCTTTCCAACCCCCCCCCCCCCCCACCAAAACAAAAAATACTAACGAGACTTTTGGAGGGGGATTTTAAGAACCACCCCCAAAAGTCCCGAGAATTGGACTTTTGGGGGGTTTTTAAAAACCACCCTTAAAAGTTCAATTCTCATGAATTTGGGGGGGGGGGGGTTAAGGACCTCCCTCAAAAGTTAAATTCTCAGGACCTTTTTTTTTAACAGGGGGTGGGAGGGGGAGGTTATGAACCTCCTCCGATGCCCTAAAAAAACTTTTAGGAGGGGTTTTAGAAAAAACGCCGCAACGTAGAACCACCTTGAAAATGTCTTTAGGGGGTCTTTAAAAAAAACCCTCCAAAAGTAATGAGAATTAGACTTTTGGGGATATTTTCAAAACAAATGCCCCCAAAAGTATAATTCTCATGACTTGTGGGAGCATTTTCATAACAAATACCCCAAAAATTCTAATTCTCTTGACATTTGGTGGGGAGGGGGTTAAAAAAACCGCCCTCAAAAGTATAATTCTCACTTTTGGGTGGCGGGATTTCTAAAAACCACCCCCAAAAGCCTAATTCACTTTACTTTTTTTTTTTAGGGGGACTGGTTCTAAAATAATCGCCCCAAAAAGCCTAATTCTCATGACTTTGGGGGGCCGAGGGGGGTTGGGGTTCTAAAAAATTCTCCCAAAAGTCTAAGTCTCATGACATTTGGTGTGGGGAGAGGAGTTTCTAAAAACCACCTTTCAAAGTCTAACTTTGATGACTCTTTAGGGTGGGCAGTGGTTTAAAACAAACACCCACAAAATTATAATTATCATGAATTTAGGGGGGGTTTTCTAAAAATTTCCCCCAAAAGTCTAATTGTCAGGAATTTCTTTTTGGGGGTGTTTCTAAAAACTGCCCCCAAAACACTAATTTTGATGACTTTGGAAGGGGGGTAAAAAAATTGCCCCCAAAAGTAAAATCCTCATGATTTTTTTTTGTGGGGTGTGGGACTCTAAAAAAACGCCTTCAAAAATACAATTAGGGTGGGGGGGGGGGGGGGGGGGGGGGGGGGTTATTTCTAAAACACCACCCACCCACTCAAAAATACAATTCTCAGAACTTTGGAAGGGCGGAGGGGTGGTTTAATAAACCCTCCCAAAGACATGTTTTCTTTTGCGGGGGGTGGGGGGTTATCAAAACTGCCCTCAAAAGGGTATTTTGCTGTAGTGTGTTCTTTTGGGGTAGGATTTTCCCTATTGCTTGCTGTCGATTTAGATGAGTAAGAAAAATGTTCAGTATATTAAATGGTAGTGTTCTTTTGGGGTGTAAACACACAATTCATTCCTTGTTATATGTTTTTCATATTTATATTAGTCATGCATTATTAATTAGACTTATTACTACCATTTGGAGTCTCATTACAAATATTGTTTGATATTAAGGTCCGAGGTTGAATTCTCATGAATCGAACTCTTTGGGTCATTCACCAAGTAAAGAAGAAAAGATAGGCCATGTTCTTATTTGTATAAAATGGAATTATATATATGTATATTATTGTTGATGAATGGAATTGAAGTGTACATAAATAGTACATAGGTTTATGTTAATTAGAAATTTTAGTTGGAATAATTACAATTCATAATTATAAGGAGAGAATGAAAATATGACTTAGTTGTTTCCTAGTTTATTTCTGTTGATGTAATTAGAACTTCGAAATGTATTCACTTATGTATCTTATGTATTATACCCTAATGTTTATTCCAGGAAGTGTTTGTAATGTAATTGAGTCATGTCATGCCCTTATGTTCCAATCGGGATTTTCTATAATGTAAACAAGTCATGTCATGTCATTGTGGGTAACCCTCCTATTGATCAAGCGTTAAAGTCCCCGCAGTTCCAGGGCACTAAGGTTATTAGAATCTTCTAGAGAAGTCATCCCTAGTAGGTTATTGTCAAGTCAGGAATTAGTATAAATAGAGAGTGAGTCTCTCTATTTATCACATAATCACTCACACTCAGTTGTAGCGCATAGCTGATGAAGAAGAAGACACTGGGGATAGGACGAAAGAGGCTATTGTTGTTGGGAGATCATCTTACTATTTTGGGGTTTTACTTTTGGTGTTGATTCTATCTCTGAGGAAGTTGTGGGGTTTTCTCCATTTATGGTTTCCCTGAGGAAAAACACTGTGTTCATTGTCTCTTGTGTTTGATTGATGTGCTTGTTATTCTTTCAGTTAAAAGATCCGAATATAATGCTAGCTTAATGTTAAAAATCTAACATGGTATCAGAGATAACCTGAGAAGAAGACACTGTGCAGCTGCGGGAACTATGGATTCCTACTTTGTGGATCTCTCTCCACAAATTTTCAGCAAAAGAAGGTTGGACTAGATCTCCTCCCTAGGTCGCATCCTTCTATCGAAGCAGAATCCAATTCTGAGTTTTTTCAGTTTTAGACCCGACACTACTACTAAAAATTAGGGCTTTCCACAGAAGTGGAATTTTTTAGTGATCCCAGGCCTGGATTGATCTCCTCGTAAAAATCAAAGTTTAGAGATCAAGATCAAAGCATTTGGTTGGACAGAACTTCGAAAAAGCCAAACCCTAATCTGCTCGTGAACCAGCACTATAGAATTTCAGCTCCAAATCTAGATCTGACATCTTGACCCGGCAAGATCTAAATATTTTGTATTTCCATTTGAGGTTCTAATTTAAGATGTCTCATCATACCAAGCTTGATGATAATCTTGAGGGAGCTGATAACTTCCAAGATTGGAAGTATAGGATATCCCTGGTCCTGGAAGAAAATGAGTTGGACTCCTACATCAATGAGGAGGTTCTAACTCCAGAGGGAGATGAGGCTAAGGCCTTACACAAGAAGAAGTTGGTTATGGAAAAGAGGAGTATTGTTGATTCAATCAAGGATCACCTCATACCACAGGCGTCCTCTCTAAAGACACCTTAAGATATGTTTGATGCCCTAACCAAATTGTTTGAAGGAAAGAACATAAATAGGAAAATGACTTTTAGGAACTAGTTCAAGAATGTGAAGATTCAGAATGTAGAGACCATCCAGTATTACTTCACAAGAGTCTCTCATATCAAGGAACAAATGGAAGCAGTAGATGAAGAATTGAAAAATGCAGATATTGTAATGACCACCTTGAATGTTCTCCCTAGGACATGGGACTCTTTCATTAAAGGGATCTATGCCAGAAAGAAGTTAGTCAAGTTCAAAAGACTTTGGGAAGAATGCTCATGAGAAGAAGCTCGGATAGCAACTCTAGAAGAAAAGATTGGAAGTGAAGATCAAGATCTCACAGTTCAATCTAAGAAACCTAGAAGGGACTATCATCATCATCATTCTAAAGGTGAGCACTCTTCCTGCAAGAAATATCAACTCAGATGTTATACTTGTGATGAAATAGGGCACTTTGCCAAAGATTGTCCTAGAAACAAAAGAAACTCCCACAAGAAGAAAAACAACAAGAGAAGACAAGATGCTCATGCTACAAAAGATGATGAACCTTCCTTAAAGAGAAACAAGCAAGAAACTGATGATTCTTCAAGTGATGAAGAATATGTTTTGATTCCCGCTCTCACAGGAAACATCACACATGGAAGCAATGATTGGCTTATAGACAGTGGAGATTCCAAACATATGACAGGATTCAAAGAGTCTTTTGTGAGACTATCAGAACATGAATCACCTCACAAGGTGAAGCTCGGAGATGACTACCAGTATCCAATAAAAGGTAGTGGGGAATCCTCCTATAAGTTAGACTCTAGAAAGTCCATGAAGATGAAGGATGTATTGTTTATACTAGGACTCAAGAAGAACCTCCTCTCCATATCTACATTAGATGCGAAAGTCATGAGGGTTGCATTTGTAGATGGCCAAGTTCTCATGTGGCCAAAAGGAAAGACCTTCGATTATGGAGTAGTGATTGGGGAACAAGAGGAAGGTCTATACAAATTAAAGGGCCATCCAGAACAAGCCTTGGCCCATGACACAATAGAGCCAAATGAACTTTGGCATAGAAGGCTTACACATGTGCATTACAGAGCACTACCACTTGCAAGCAAAGTTGTTGAAGGTCTTCCAAAAATTCAAGAAATACATGATGGATTCTGCAAAGGATGTGTGAAAGGAAAGAATACAAAGAAGACATTTACAAGTAGCAAGAGCAAGGCAAAAGGAATCTTGGAAATCATCCACTCCGATGTATGTGGACCAATGTCATCAAGTTCACTAAGTGGGCATGTATACTACGTTTCTTTCATTGATGATTTTTCTAGGAAGACATGGATTTACTTCATGAAGAACAAAGATGATGTTTTCAGCAAGTTCAAGGAATTCAAAGCCTTGATCGAGAATCAGACTGAAAACAAGATCAAGACCTTTCGATCAGATAATGGCAAAGAATTCACATCAAATGAATTCAAAGAGTTATGCAAAGAATCATGGATTAAGAGGGAGTTGTCCACTCCATACAATCCACAACAAAATGGGATTGCAGAAAGAATAATAGAACTATCATGGGAGCTACAAGAGCTATGCTTCATGATTAAGATTTTCCCATGCATTTATGGGCAGAAGCTTCCAGAAAAATGGTGTATGTACAGAACCATACTCCACACAGAGTACTTGAGAACAAGACACCTAAAGAAGTCTTTTCCAGCAAGAAACCAGAATTCAGGCATCTCAGAATATTTGGTTGTCCATCCATCTCAAAGAACAAGTACAATGGTGGCTGTACATACACATTCCAAAAGAGAAGAGGACAAATGTAGATCCTTCAGGAAAGAAGGGTATATTTGTGGGATACTATGAAAGCTCAAAGGCTTATAGAATATACTTCCTAGGATTCAAGAAGATCGACATCAACAGGGATGTGACATTTGATGAAGAATCAGCTTACAACAAATCTAGAAAGAGACATGCTAAAGAACCCGAAGAAGCAGAAGCACCCATAATCCATGATACAACCATGAAAGAAGAAACTCAAGAAGAAGATCGAGAATTTGAAGAACCTCAAGAACCTGTGGATCCACCTCAAGAGAAGAATCCTGACAAGAGGAAACCTGCTTGGGTATGAGAAGCTATCCAAGGTGCAGAAAGATATGGGGCTCTAGAAGAGAAACACAGAGAAAGAAAGATGACTAGATCCTTCTCCGGGTATGTATCATTATTATGTGATTTTATCGATAAAGAACCTTCCAATTATGAAGAAGCAACATAATGGAAAAAATTGAAGGATGCTATGATCGAAGAGTATCAATCGATCATGAAGAACGATGTTTGGGATGTTGTCCCAAGACTAGAAAGGAAGTCTGTTGTAACTTCTAAATGGATCTACAAGATCAAGCATGCTGCAGACGGTAGCATAGAAAAATATAAAGCATGATTTGTTGCTCGTGGTTTCTCCCAGAAAGAAGGAGTAGATTATGAAGAAAATTTTGCACCTGTATCCAGATACACTTCCATCAGGTCAGTACTTGCTTTGGCTATAGTGATGAAATGGAAGATACACCAAATGGATGTCAAGACTACCTTCTTGAATGGTGTAGTGGAAGAGGAAGTGTATGTGGAGCACCCACTTGATTTTGAGACACATGATAGGGAGTCTCATGTGTGTAGATTGAAGAAAGCCCTATACAGTTTGAAATAGGAACCCAGGACATGGCACGACAGAACTGACAGCTTTCTATCTAGTTTGGGCTTTACCAAAAGTAAAGGAGATTCCAACCTTTACTACAAGGTTGAAGATGGCAACCCAGTGATGCTCCTACTGTATGTAGATGATCTGCTTGTAACAGGTATGGATGGGTTGATTGTTGATACAAAGAGGAAGATTGCTGCTGAGTTTGAAATGAAGGACTTGGGTATGATGCATTATTTTCTAAGCATGGAGGTGTGGCAGAGTGCAGATGGAATTTCCCTAGGACAAGGGAAATATACGGTGGAGATCCTGAAGAGATTCAAGATTATGGAATACAAGGCCATGACCACACCTATGGCATCGAACCTGAAGCAATTGAGTGATGCTTCATCAAAATTGGTTGATGCCATGATGTATCGTCGTATGATTGGGTCCTTGATGTACCTGATGAACACGAGACCCAATATTTTCTTTGCTGTGAACACCTTGAGCTAGTTCCTGACATATCCGAGACATGTTCACTTGATTGCTGAAAAGCATATTTTGAGGTACTTGAGAGGTATAGTTGATTATGGTCTCAAGTATGAGGTGAGTCAGAAGATTAACCTAGAGGTTTATGTCGATTCAGATTGGGAAGGAAGTTCCATCGTAGGAAGAGCACTTCAGGGTGTTGCTTCAATATGGGATCAGGTGTGATCTCTTGGTTTAGTAGGAATCAATCCTGTGTGTCATTGAGTATAGCTGAAGCAGAGTATGTCACAGCTTGTTCAGCTAGTTGTGAGGTAGTATGGCTAAGGAAGATACTGTCTGATTTATTTGATATCCAGTTGGATGATACTTGTATATATTGTGACAACCAGAGTTGTGTGAAGTTCTCAGAGAACCCTATGTTCCATGACAATTCAAAGCATATCGAGATCAAGTATCAATATATCAAGGATATGGTGTAGAGAGGAGCAGTGAATAGATAGCCGATGTGTTGACAAAACCATTAGCCAGAGTGAAGTTTGAGTACTTCAGGGAGAAGCTTGGTGTTTTCTAGATCGAGGTTCCTTCCAAGGGGAAGTGATGAGTTCGTCAGCTGTCCAAACATGGTTAGAGGATTAAGTTCCTTCCATGGTCAGATGTAAGGGCTAATCCATTCAATCAAGGTGAGAGGATTGGTTCCTTCCATGTTAGATATGAGTGTTGATCCATTCTGATTTGACTATAGGATTGGTTCCCACATGATCAGAAATAAGGGATCTTGTCATTCTTTGAATGGAGGTGCCTGCTTAGTTACCAGAAATACTCGGTCTAGGAATGAGGGCCATTCTGATATGAATCTGAGATGTAGTATTACATGATCATATGTGAGTGCATGGCCATTCTGATGTGATTGAGAGATTGGTTCCCACTTGATCATATATAAGAGTTGTTTCCATTCTTTGAATGGAGACACCTAGCCAGTTACCAAGGATTGTCAGTCTAGGACTGAGAGCCATTCTAATGAGTCACGGTTAGATGGAAGGGTTGGGCCATTCTGACGAGTCAAGGTCAGCTATAAAGGATTGTCCATTCCGACGAGTCAAGGTCAGATGTAAGGGTTGGGCCATTCTGATGAGTCAAGGTTAGATGTAAGGGCTGGGCCATTCTGACGAGTCAAGGTCAGATGTAAGGGTTGGGCCATTCTGATGAGTCAAGGTTAGATGTAAGGGCTGGGCCATTCTGACGAGTCAAGGTCAGATGTAAGGGATGTGCCATTCTGACATGGTGAGAGGATGAAGTTCCTTCCATTGTCAGATGTAAGGGGTGGGACATTCTGAGATGGTGAGGGGATTAAGTTGCTCTCATGGTTAGATGTGAGTGCTAGGCATTCCTTTCTGACAAGTCAAGGTCAAATGTAAGTGCTGGATGGGCCATTCTGACTTAGGGTCAGATATAAGTGCTGAAGAAGACCTACATGGAGGATAGGCCTACACCCAGCATGAAAAAGGGTTGGATCTGTAGAACTTATTGTGACGAGAATAATCATGAGATAGCACATGTGATGATCTAGTGATGATGATCCAGCAGTCATGATCCAGATAGAGTGATGATCTAGATCCAATGATGATTCAGATCTAGTGATGATCTAGATCTAGTGATGATCCAGATCCAGTGATGATGTTCCAATGATGATCTAGATCTAGATGAAGATGACTTGAAGATGATGAGAACTCAAGGATGATCCAAATGATACAGAGAAGAAGACTTGTTCTGATAAATTGTGTCGAGAGAATACCTTCCTAGTTAAGAGGGGGTCTTGATGTAATTGTAACTTTGGAATGTATTCACTTATGTATCTTATGTATTGTACCCCGATGTTTATTCCGGGAAGTGTTTGTAATGTAATTGAGTCATGTCATATCCCAATGTTCCGATAAAGAGTTTCTATAAATAAACAAGTCATGTCAAGTCATTGTGGGTAATCCTCCTAATGGTTAAGGGTTAAATCCCCTGTAGTTCCGGAGCACTAGGGTTATTATACTCTCCTAGAGAAGTCATCCCTAGTAGGTTATTGTCAAGTTGGGAATTAGTATAAATAGATATTTAGCCTCTCTATTTATCACACAGTCACTCACACTCAGTTGTAGCGCATAGCTGAGGAAGAAGAAGACACTGGGGCTAGGAAGAAAGAGACTACTACTGTCGGGAGATCATCTTAATGTTTTGGGGTTTTACTTTTGGTGTTGATTCTATCTCTAAGGAAGTTGTGGGGTTTTCTCCATTTATGGGTTCCCCGAGGAAAAACACTATTTTCATTGTCTCTTGTGTTTGATTGATGTGCTTATTATTCTCTCAGTTAAAATATCCTAATTTAATGATATCTTAATGTTAAAAATCTAACAATTTGCTCATGTAAATCATATAGGGATGGAAATAGAAGTCATAATTACACCTATGATGCTCATGCCTGAATGTGTGTACATATATTAGTACTCATTAATAAAAAGGGTCTATATATTCTTATGAATTGAGTAATACAATTATACTCCGCATCTTCATGGATGGAAAAGATTGTAATTAAAAATGTACATGTATATGAGTGGTGGACTCATGTGTTTGTATTTTGAAAGAAATGAAATTATTTAGTCCCATGAAACAAATCCCTCCAATGAGTATATTGGTTATGCATAGACAAGTGACAAAGGATAGTTATGCCATTTAAGGTTGAAGTTGCATTTTATGATTATTCTATTAAAAGAGTATTCTTAAAGAGAGTTAACAAAATGGATAATCAATAGAAGTTATTTCCTTGCAAAGTAGGTCTTATATGAATATTATAATGGATAATGAAGTGGGAATTGTTCCGTTACGAAATGAATATTATATGAATAATGAAATATATGTTAATTTATTATGTAATGGATAATGAAGTAGCAGATATTCCCTTACAAATTCAATGTTATATGATTAATGATGTTATTTTTATTACAAAGTAAATAGATGTGTACATTTTGTATAGAACACCTATCCTTATAAAGTAACCTTACCACTTGAAGTTTGACTTAGTTAAAGACAAACAATAGAAGTCTCTCATTCCATACTCTCTAGGGGTTAAATTGATATAAAAATACGTATGTGGCATTAACTCTCTGAAGTAATTGAATGAAAAGTTGATTTTACAATAATTGGTTATCATGTCGACATGATGGATTGAGTTAGTTAAACTAGGAAATTTCTATGGAGCATAGAAAAACATAAACTCAATGGTTTTAATTAAAACTGAAAAGCGCAATAAACATAAAGTTGACAATATAATACAAAAATATATATAACTTGTGAAAGTATGTTAGAAATCTTAAAGCATTAATTAAAGTAAAGTCTGCATTTTGGATCAATATAAGGGAGATGCAAATCAATGAAAGACATTTGCAAGTATAGGTAACTAAAATCTAGGTAAGACTATGATTGTTGAAAATGTAGTACTTTGAGACTTTGCATACTAACAATTGGTTGCATCAAGAGAGTTATGAGCACTCAAAATAGTTAAGTTTTGTTTGTATGGACTAAATAAAGTATGATCTGAATAAATAAAAGTGATAGTGAACCAACTATACCTAATGATGATAACCTCCTAAAACATAATAAATCCTAAATGGAAAATATGACCAATCCTTAAAACAAGACTCAATGAGGCTATAACAACACATAGGATGTGACTTGTAAATTGTGTCAAAATGGGTTATATGATAACGAGAATGTTTAAATGAGCTAAGGATGTGATGAGATATTTGATTGGGACATGATGTGCTGATGAAATGGATAAAAGTCAAAGTTTAATTTTTTCAACTAATTTGCTAGGTTTTGACATGTTGGAATCATATCTAAATTGAGAGTCAATTTTATTAGTATATAAGGGTTTCGAAGAAGCTTTATGAGAGTGATGGGAAACTTACGCATTGACTGTTGACTATTTAATAGAGGTTATTGATTTAGAAATTCATAATTGTAGCTACCAATATATTTAGGATTGTATACCTTATCTACTTGGAATAGAGGATAGCCAAATATATTTGTATTCTTAACTACCTTTGGATGTGAAAAATGTTGATTGATTATTTGTGTGATATACGTTGTAGATAATTGGGATATCATAAATCCTCATGAGATATTAGGAGGTGTTGAAAATCTGGATCGGATTAGAAATTATTTAATACATTATGGGATTTACATTATATAAAATTACTATTGAATTAAAGAAATCGGGATGGAACCTTATTTCTTAAAGGTCAATAATGGTAGTATATCCAGTTCTTATGTGAATAATCATTTGATGAAAATGTATTAGAATGGGATAAAGACTTAAATGTGAGTGAAACTAGAATAGAATAGACAATAACATTTTTTTTTTACTTCTAGACGAACTTCCCTAAAGAGGGGGAGTATCTAATTCCCTACTTACAAATAGGAAAAGTAATTGAATGAAATAATTTTGTAATATAAATAGATGTGGCGATTTGATGACAAAGTATAACAGTTACTGTCTCTAGGTAACTTGACATGGAAGGATTCATGTATTAGGATATAATATCAAGTATAGATATAGTCCCAATACTTTGACCTAAGAGGATGCATTAGAAATATATAGACACTATCTGTACTTATTCTAGAAATTCGGGACAAAGTTTCCTGAAGTGGGGGTGTATGTAACACCTTAATTTTACTTTGAATTTTGAGATTGTTATGACTAATCCTTGAGGTAATTCTATGATGAATGATCCAACTACTTACTATTTTGAAATCTAAAATAACTTTGTATGGACGTATTTTGATGGAATTCGGTTTAGGATGACCCAGACTTGTGTGAAGCAACGAGATATTGATGAGATATGACCTAAGAAGGGTTATCTGGCATATTGTTGAGTAAATTATGAGTATGAAAATAATGCCAAACATTTGGATAATTATGTATGCATTTATATTATGATTTTAATTGTGAATGAAAAATCATGTAAATTTATCAGCAAGGATTAAAGTTGTATAATGTTTTCACAAAAATTATTTAGCATGTAATCTAATGGTATCTCAAGTGTGACAAGAATGGTGGGTACAAGAAACATAAGAAACGATTGATATGCAAAGACTCTAGTTGAGTCATCGACAATGGAAGGTGATATCATTCTTGTATATAACATGATTGAATTGTGATATGTTTGATGCACTAGCATGCATGGACTTTGGATGAGTTGGGAAACCTCGAAATTTGAGGTCAATTGATGTTTTGTTATAGTTGAAATATTATTTATGAGATTTGATGCACTAGGTATGATTCAAATTCTCTAACTTTGGTTGACTTCAATGCTAACTCAATGTGGGAAAATCATCACTAGGATCTCACTAATGTAAATTGGGACAACTAAATTAGTTAACTGAGCAAGGTAGGTAGGAAAAGGCTCCTAACATCCTTAAATTAGGAAAATGTGCCACTAGGATAACTGGACATAAACTAACTAATTCCCATCAGTGGATTACTCAACACATACTAGGGTGAATTGATGGTCGAACTCCCATGACTCAGTGTGGATTCCTAAATTATAGGGGCTAGCCTGTAGATCTCCTAAGCTCATGCAAATTGGCACATCATGTTGTAGGTGGGCCTTAGATGATTTCCCCATGGCACTAGTGATGTGGAAACATACACATGAGCTAGAAAATGGCATTTAAACTATGGAGTTGAAGGAAGGATTATAATTAATCCTAACATATTTGTTGTTTAATTTCCAAGTCATATTACAAAAAAATGTAATTTGATAGTTTCTCAAAACTAAGGTGGATTTCCAAGGTTTAAAAGGTGATCTAACGAGGGTGATATGCAATTTTTTCAAACTTTATTTCATCTCCACATATCCTGCATAATGCATTTAGAGAGATAAGAATCCTATCAAATGCATATCGTGTTTATGTGTATAATGATTGCGGGAAATTAGATCATAATGATTATCAGTCATTTGATATTTCAAAGGAAAGAACATATATTAACCTCCATGAATATTACAACACAAAACACATCCACTTTATCAAATTTGTGCTAGCACTGACCATTAGATCGGTAAGGTTTAAAATGTAGTTTATATTTATATTGAACCATCACTAAGATTAATTATGCTAAAAAACCATTTATAATTACCTCAAATAAATGCCAATAATCATATCAACTCCAACATTAAAATTAAGTGTAGATGTTACCTCATGAAGCTAACATTATTGAAACAATATCACAATAGAGTAATAGATATAAATTTAGCTAGAAGGTACTCAATATTATATATCTCCCCTACCAATTCAATGGATTGTGAAGTCAATCATTTGAATTTTTAATATTGTATAATTCTTTCACACACACACACACACACACACAAGACTGAAGCCTCTACTATTCCAGAGTATTATAATAATGTATATGCAAAAGGTCGAGGAGTCAATTTCACACTCTCTCCACCTTGGATCCAAATACCCAATGATACATTGGTTGTTGGGCCATGATTTTGGGTTGTGTTTAAGGAAATGTGTAGAGCACACTGTGCGATACATCATCCAAGGAACAAGCATGTGCAAAAGAAGGGAATCCTTTAGCAATTTAGGTTCATTGGTTGGGATAAATCCCCACTATAAAATGTACTAATATGTAAGGGGTTTTGGGATAAAAGGGGGCGATCTAAGGGTTATTGGATGTAATGTGTATGATGTTTCAGGCATGTTTTAGAGGCAATTTTGTAAGAGATATGACAAAGACATGATCATAGAGTGCATATTTTGTAAATACTTTTCAAATGCTAATAAACAATATGGTGTTTTGTGGATGAAATTATTCGATGTCATGATTTAGTAATAGTTAACATTGTTGGAAATTTAGCTGCAAGAGATTGATAAAGGGAAATAAAAGCATGAATAGGTATGGTGGATCACATGCGAAACAAAATTTCATCAGAAGAATGAGTTCCTAGCCTTCAAATATTAATTCACTATAGAATATCTAAACCTTTGGACCAAGGAGGAGGGATATGGAATGAGATGTGCAGAAAATGGGGTCATCATGCATTCCCTTAGATTCTAAAGTGTTTCCTTTATTGTCTCTCCATGTCCCTCTCTCCAAGGATTCAAAGTCATGTTCAATCCCATCTGCTGAGCAAAAAAATACCAAGATATCGGGTTGACATAGAAGAGCTCATCCATAAGCACATATGACACAAATGACATCTCGCCTGAGATATCTCTCTTGATGGGTAACTTCTAGAACCACGTTTCTATAGTTGGGTGGGAGAGTGTTCTAGTACCTTGAATATACATCAACCTTCCATGAATCCCAGAGCTTGATTACTATGATTACTGTTCTTTAACAACTATACTATGACCCAACTTCTCTTTATACAACTTTAGGAAATAAACAATAGACATGAAGTATAATCATATACAATAATGCAATGCAATAATCGTACATATATTCATTTATAAAAAAAGATACAACCATTCATTCACTACAGTAATCACACATATATCTAAGATACTTTCAACATTCCCACATATACACATAATATAATGTGGAAACCCATCTGGGTGAAAACCACAATGTTCTCTTCATCTGGCATCAAAAAATAGATGCACCTTTTGTACGTGAACTAAGCTACAAAATTTTCTCAAGGTATTCTTCTTTAACTTTACAGAATATTTCTCCCTCTCATGCTCTCTGATATTCTCTCTTTCTCCCTTTACTCTACTTATACTAGTGATACACACATAACCTGGATCAACTCAACCTTCTCAAATTTTCTATGCATTTAGCTGCAAATCCTCTACTCTCATGCATTCACCGATATAGATCCATTATCCAAAACATCTACTAAGTCTAGCTCGGGAATATACCAAGAGTCTAATGTAGAATCCATAATATAACCCACTTACTGTTTGGGTTCCTTCTTCTATATCCTTCTTACAAACTCGATACATATCCCATACATACTTGATATAGACTCAAATACTGACTTGATATAGACTCCTTACAGACTTATTACAAACTCATTTTCTATCAATATATTAGCGGACTTGATATATCCAACCAACAGGTTCCCTTTCCTATTCTAACAACACATAATGAGAGGCACTATCGACATGAATTACAAATATTCCTTCACGTGTGTGGTTTATGCCGGGTCCAGATGATCTCATACCCATGCTCATTAAGGCCTATCACTTTCTCAGCATTATGCCTTACTATCGCTTTCTAGCCATTATGATATTTGCACACCTTCCTCTGCTGATCATGTATTACATTCTATCCTTCTAACATGGCTTACTTGTTTGGCCCAACTTCCTCTTCCAATGCCTCTGCTCTTCTTCTTCTACTACTTTACTTCTTATGTCGCAACATTCTTCCATTTCTCCTTCATGATGCTTCCCTGGTCATATCTCCTTCCCATTATCCTTTATGTTATACTCTACACTTGGGAATAATTCGGCATGAATTATTTCCTACTATCCCTAGGCCCAATAGGCCCCTAACACTCACCTATGGCTCATCCCGAGAAACTTGAAGCTATTGCTCCATCTAACAACTTGTGCTGATTTTGTTTTAAAATCCTCCACAATTTCCACCACTTTATATGTGTTTGTGCACACCTCTTCCTCTGTTCTCAACATTTGCTCCAGCATGTGGGAAATGACGTGTTTCAGATTGAATTTATCTACAAATGTTGCTACTTCATGCACCTTGTGGTGTATAGGATCGATGTATGTTACTTTTGTTTTTATTACTCAAGTCTTTGTAACTTCTAATACTATTGTCATTTATCTTATGTAGTTACTGTTCTAGCATTTTAGGATGGATAGAATGGAAGACTTATCATTATCACTAATTTTCCTTGTTGGTGTTTCTAGCTTCAATAGAATTTCAGGGAGTAGTTCACCCCATGATTTTCCTTCCTCCCTTCTGAATATTCCTTAACATTGTCCTTCAATGAGTATTCAACATCCATATAAGCCTTAGAGATCACGACGGTTACCCATTCTAGAATCTAGTCAGTGCTTGTCTTTGCTTCAGTGGTGGTGATATTTTTCATCCTATCATCGTCTTAACTTTGTTTATTGGAGTGTGTCAATTCAACGTTTTATTGGACTCGTCATCACCTCTTTTATTTTTATCAATTTATAGTGAT
The DNA here is from genome assembly GCA_001517045.1 of Pseudotsuga menziesii. Taxonomy (NCBI): domain Eukaryota; kingdom Viridiplantae; phylum Streptophyta; class Pinopsida; order Pinales; family Pinaceae; genus Pseudotsuga; species Pseudotsuga menziesii. The sequence goes on from LPNX010655946.1 coordinate 34,762, forward strand.
TATGGTGATGGCATTGGCCTTTCTTTATTCTTTCCACTATCTAAACATTCGTTCAGACTAGTAGGCCCTAGAAATGAATAGTATGAACTATGGAAACTAATTCCACAGTCTTATCTGAAGGATTTGGTGGGATTTCATCTGGTCTTTGAATTCTTTCTACTGCTTCTACATTCGTTCTCATCTCCATAGTGTTTCTCTTATAGACATCAGATGCTTTCCTTATTTCCATCTTCGTTAGGTTGGTTCGAGACATTTTTACAAAGAGGCCTAGAATTAACTTATTTTCAAAGCACCTTCAAGCTTGTGGTGGAACGTATCTTGCCACATTCCCCTCACCCATTAGAGGTGTTAGAAATCCACTCACACAACCCATAGGGCCACTATCACTAATATTCTTAGTAACCATATGTCTGCAAAATTATTTTATTACTCTATGTCTTGCAACCACACTCATTATAGCATTATATGGGGGGTAATTGGAAATAATCCGCAATCATATGGTTCATTCCCATGATCGATCTGTCAAATATTAAAACCAACCCTCATTGAGTGGAATAATGAGAACATGAACCATCATATGGGTGATCATACCGAGTTCTTATGTGGACATTCCAATTACGCTGTTCCTTTTTTATGTGACATCATGATACTTATCGTAAAAGTGACCCTCAAATTCTCCTAATGTCTGTTCAAAATCCCTTGGTGTCTGTGGATCTAATAATTGACAATTGTCACATCAACACTCTTCCAATTAAATATTCTAACACCATGCTTGTTTTAGTGTCATATTCTCTCATCATTATTTAAGTGACAAGCACTTCTTTTCTTTTCTCGTATCCTTTTCGAAATTGTGTTTTTTTTGTTGTGCGATCTAGTCGTAGTTATGAAAAAAGGGCTTTAACCAACTCCCATTGATGAGCCCTTTGACTTCTGTGCCATCTAATTTTTCCAATTTCACCACTCCTCCATCAATGATTTCCTTAACCACATATGGTTCTAACCAATGTGTCTTCAGCTTACCTGGTTGCTTGAAAAATTTGTTTCCATACATAAGACTCAAGGCCTCTAACCTAAAATTGCTTATTCTTAATGTGTTTATGATGCCATTCCTTCTACCTATGCTTTTCTACATTTTAGTGAAATATTGCAATGAAGTGTTCTTATTTGAAATGGATTAGTTGAAGTAATATTTCTTCGACGTCATCAACATATATCATTTTTGTGAGTGTCACCACGCTTAAACTTGGTATAATATACTACATAGACATGGAAAATTTTTGTCCATACAGTAACTTGAATGGTGTCTATCAAGGTTAACTTTTTTCATATTGTGTGATATTCCCATATTACTGTAGAGATATTCTGATCCCAATTGTCTCTTCACATATTGAATACTTTGGTTAGCACATTTTCCATAATTTTGTTAAATTCTTCGACTGCTCCATTGGCCTCCGGGTGATATGGATTTATTTTTCTATGTTATATATGAAATTCATCCATTATTTATTCAATCAATCGATTAAAAAATTGTGTACCCTGATCACTAATCAATATTTTTGGGCACCTAAACCATGTTCCGACATTTTCAAATAAGAACTTTGTTGTTGTCACAACAGTACAATCCTTGATTAGCTCATCTTTTTCCAATCTAGTTAGGTAGACCGTCGTGGTGATAATATACCTTGCTCCTGTATGTTTCCCTGTTGGGATAATAGGTCCCACAAATTCAACAACCCATTTATCAAATTCATGTAATGTTATTTGTGGTACTAATGACATTTCATCTCTTCTGGATGGTGTTCTCATCCTTTGGAAAATATCACAACTCTGACAGTAGTCTCGAGTGTCTGCATGCATAGTAGGTTTCCATAATTCTCCTTGTAATATCTTACACATAGTTTCTTTTTTAGCATAGTGTCCACCTGTGACACCAGCATGTGCTTCGCTTAATATTATAGGTCTCTCATGTTCCAAAAAACAATATGGAATTATCGCATCAGGGCCCAGTTTATACAAGTGACCAACAATTAATTCGATATCTGCGGCTCACATTACTAACTATTTCTTATATGTTGTTGTGAATTGGGTTGGCACAAAAAACATAGTGATGAACTATATAATGTCTTCATATTGATCATCAAAGGAAGTTATCGCAAATAGTTACGCATCAGGATGATTATATTCCAAACTAGTATGTTCTTCTCCACTCTTGATTCTTGATAGGTCTTCTAGTCCCAAGTTCAATCGGTCCGGTTTGACAATTATCTCAAAGTCAAATTCCTGAAAGAGGAGAAGACACCGACAAATATTTCTATCCAACACTAGCTTATTGACCAAATATTTTAGTGTAGAGTGGTCAGTGTACATTTTGAAATGTCCACTTAGCAAGTAATGTCTTAATTTTTGCAATGCGTAAACCATCGAAAGTTCCTCCCTCTCTATTGTAGTGTAATTATTATCTACAGTGGATAACTTCCTGCTAGCAAAAGAAACGGGCTGATCAATTTCTCCTTCCCTTGGTTGTGTCAATACTAATCCAAGTGAAATAGAGGATGCATCAACATGAACATGAAATTCTTTTTCCCAATATGGAAATACAAGTATGGGTGCAACAACCATCTTTCTTTTCAGCTTATCCAAAATTTCTTGGAAATCATCTATCCACTAAAATTTGGTGTCTTTTTTCAATAATCTCTCCATTCGGGCAATCACTTATGCATATCCTTTAATAAAAATTTTGTACTATCCCGTATTTCCTAGTGTTTCTCTTAACTGTTTAACTGTAGTAGGTGGTGGTAAGTCAAGGATAATGGTGATTTTAGCTGGATCAACTAGAATTTTGTTATGAAAGACCACGTGGCCTGACATAGACCCAAAAGGTTAAAAAAAATACACTTCCTCAAATTGAGCGAAATTTGGTACTATCGGCATCGTTCCAACATCATTATAATACTTTCTATATGGCCTTTTATTAGACACAACAATTTCCAATCGTCAAAGTAGACTTCAAGAAATTTGTGTATATTATATTTAAATGTAGAAATTACAATTCTTGAATAGATTGCAGGCGCATTCTTGAGTCCAAAGGGCATTACCGTGTATTGGTAGCATCCCCACTCCATCGCAAATATAGTCTTCTATCGATCCTCTTTTTCAATTCTGATATGATGGTAGCTTGAGAATCCATCTATAAATGAATACTTTTTTTGTCCTCCAACATTCTCTAGTACTTCATCTGTGCATGGAGTTGGGAATGGATCATGCAAGCAGTCATCATTTAATTTCATGAGATCAGCACAAATTCTCACTTCCCTTGAAGTTTTCTTATCTTACACTATGATTTGGTTGATCCACTGTTATTATTCAAGTGGTTCTATTACACCTGCTTCTAGCCTTCGATCAAGTTCACCTTTAAATTTCTATTTGTAACACAAGTTTAATCTATATGGTCTCTGTTTAACCAGGTTTGCATCGGTCCCCAATTGTGCCTTTTATTTCTAAAATTTTTATAGGGAATAGATCCTAAAATTCATGTAGTAAGTGAGTGATATTTCTCATGGTCTCTTTGTCCCAGTAATCTCCAATATTAGAGCACTTTGGTTTTTTAGTCGATCTGGTGTTTATTTTTTTAATCTTGAGAGGTTTCAAAAACTAGACAGTGGAGAGAGGAGCTCCTTCTACTCTATGTATACCTTCTGACTTAGGTACATTTATCTCTAGTGGGTCATCATCATCTAAATATCCCGTGATATTATAGCACTCCATCTAGCTGTGTATATTCATGTTGCATTGATGGAAATTGATGTCTACGATTGGGATTTCTTTGAATAACTTTCCTTTATCACATGTAGTGCAACATCAACTGTCGTATGTTCACTTAATAACTCAAATGTCTGGGTGAAGATTACAGCTAATATTTCCAACTCGATAGTTCCTTTTCACAGCTCTATTGACATGTACGAACTTCTTGGTACCATTTCCAAAGTGTGGATGAATCGGTGAACATATTCTTGTTGGGGATGTTCTTGCTAGTTTCTATGAAAATGCTCAATATGTTCCCGAAGATATGTCAATACACTATATTTTTTATCAGAGTAACTAATATTTTCTCCAAATATGATCTCCAATAATTTTTTACACTATGGTCATTCATAGATAGACTATTTGTGTGTATCGCACCTTGTAGCAGGTGTAGCTTTTAGGACATAGTCCAAAGCAGAGAATCACCATGATTCTATGACTTTTTCTTCAAACTCTTCCAAAAAATATGCAAGGTTAAGTAATCCTTCATATGTAGGAAGCGCACTTTCTTCAGCTCCTACCTTGAAGAAAAATATTTTGATTCTTGCATATATTCTCATGGATACTTCATGTAGCCTATTCTTCCAATTTTCAAGGGCATCTCTTGAGTCAAACGTACATGAACTTATGCTCTACCAACTCAGTTTCCCATCAGTTGTTGGATTGAGATAGTCTTATTTGAAAGACATGATGTTATACAAGTAATATAGATAATTTTATTTCCCTTCAGTATGCATGGATTCAAAATATCATCATCCTTCTAGTGGATCAATTACCAGAACCACTCTTATTTCAAAATATTCTAATGAGAAGATCATTTTATTGAAGTTTATAATGGTTTGGTTTTATATTTCCCAATAAATTCCTAGGAGCGAAAAATATGGGTTTGTGTCATCGGAAATATTAATCACTTCAAAGTCAGAATATGTTCTTAATCCTTCCACTTCTATAGGAACTTGCGTGAGTATACCAATTGGTAGAACCTTCGACTGGTTTGCAAGCCTTAGTTGAATATGAGACTAGTCCAGTCATGACTTATTCATGATCTCCCATGTTTTTCTTGTCAATATGTTGACATTGGATCCCAAATTTAATATGATATAATCCATATCATAATCTCCTCTCTTCGTAGTCATTCACAGTTCTCGGGTTATCTTCAGTTTTTTCCCGATGTGATTAACTCTTTTTTCAGGTCGCATGTCTTTTGGGTTTTCTTCTATTAGTGTTGTCATCCCCATGACAACATATTTATCATTTATTAGTGATAAAAATCTTTTTAGAAATTATTTAATATTACTAACCTTATTCATTGGAGGCTTCCTGATTAGTTGTTCAAATCGTTTGGACATGGTATTGACTTGGCCAAATGTCGACGGTTGGTTGGCAAAAAATAAATTATGGTTGCATGTCCAAGAAGACTTATTTCTCTTTTTGGACATCTAGAGGATATTTATTTTATGTCACAGGTATCACTTGCAGTTGTCCTTGTTGTATATCTTGGTCTGCTCCTGTCGCATCACCTCCTCTCATAACTACAACGATGTGGCATTTTCTTCGTTCAAAAGAAATCATATGAATATTTTGATTGGGATTCAGATTTGGATTCTGTAGTGGTTTGGGATTTACGACATTTATAGACTTCCATTTCGCAATGAGTTACAAACAATGTTCGACAGTGTGATCAAATGCTTTACAATATGTACAATTTTTCAGAGGATTTTCATAATCTTGGGAAAAATTCCATGGATTCCCAAAATTATAACATATGAATGGCCTCTTCCTCAACCAAATCCTCCTCCTTTTTTTTGTCCTCAACCTCTAAAGTTTCCAACCCCCCCTTTATGGAGGGTATTGTTCTTGTTGAGGACAATGATTGTTCTGGTTTTGTGGTTGAGGGTACTGTGGTTGTTGATATTGCGTAGGATGATATTGATCATGTGCTCATTCACCTTGCATCTTATCATAATTTTTCATTAAGTAGGTATCCATCATATTTTCTTGCAGTAGATGAAATGCTCTGCATTCTTTTTCATCGTGACTTACTGATCTACAAAAGTTACAATACAAACTAGCTGATGTGCTTACAATATTTTGTAAGTACAGACATTCTTTGGACTTGTGACACATAGTCTTGTATATTATACACCAAGGAATTCCTTAGGTGTTTAATGGGTTTGATGCACCTACTACGACATAGTTCATGAGTGCAAGGAAATTGTCTTTATGGTGTCCATCTTTTCTACATCTTGTACACCATAGTTTTTCTTGAACTTCCTTTCCTCAATTTCCTGGAGATGCAAAATAAGATTGGTTAGTTGTGACTGAATTTTCATCATTTTCAATCTCGTATACCCAACAAACGAGGCTTCTAATTTCATTGCTATTTCCAGATCCTCTATATCCAACAAAATATTCTATTGCATCAATGGGGTTCAGATATGTTGTAACATTGTAGCAATAAACCATTACTCGTGTTTGACATCCGACATTTGGAAACTCACTTTGTATATTAATGTCTTAAATATTTGGTCAAAGTCCCAAACATATTCTATTGGTCGATGCTTAATCTCTTTTATTTTGGTGATGTATTGTGATTCATACTTTGGTTTTCTAAATTCATCGATTAAACCCACCTAAATCTCATTCAGTGTTTTCAAGAAAACTCCTACTAGTACTATGTAAAATTTCATGTACCAATCACGTGCATGACCTTGCGGATTTGTGATCATATGTGCTTTCTTGATATTGTCATCCTGGATCTATCACACAATCCAGACAACTTCACAAAGGAACTATTGTTTTTTTATGTCTTTCAACCCTTTTTCATTGAATATTGGTAACTTAATGTCAACTCTAACCATTGTATTTGTTGCTTGTACAGTCAAAACAAAATTTTGGCTAGTCATACTTCCTTGTGCTCTATTTACAGTGTTTGTATTACTTGTATTTACATAATTACTTGGGGATAGGTCTCTCGATCTTACCTATGGTGAAGTATTCACTGCTGTAGGCATGTTGGAAGAACGTTTTCGTTCTAAGGCTTCAGTCGACGCTTGGGATTCTTTGTCTCCTTCATAGATTGGATTATATTCTTCTTCTTCATCACAAAATCCTCCATCCAAGTATGACTTAATATCGTAACCTTCTTCTTCTTGATATGTGTTGTAACTCCTTCTTCTTAACATAGTTTTTCTTTGCTTGACGAAGCTAAATCTTATTCCGCTTCTTAAAATTCCTGGCTCTAGTTCAGTTCCATTATCTCCTGGGAACATGTAGTTGTATGTTTCTACTGAGACATAGCCACTCTATTTCTGTACAATCTTGTTACATTTAGAGAATTCCTTTCTCGCATACAAGAATTTTGATGCACGTTTTTAAAGATCATAGGTATGTACTACATGGTTCTTGAAAAAATATTCAGTCTGCCTCACTGTATGAGGTGATAGTGTCAACAACAAACTCAGTCATGTATCCTTCTAAGATACTATCTACCAAAAAATCCACAGCCCTCGAGACTGGGTTGTTTACTTGTTTTAGTCATTCAATCAACTTAGGACTCCACTCTTTCGGTTCTCCTCCTTGAAAATTTATTTGTTGGGTTTCCAACTTAGAAAACTATTCATGCAACGCAATGGGAAACTCAACAAAGGAAATATCATGAATGTCTGGATAAATGTACCATCCAAAAAACTTTGTTGGGGTCCACCAAGATCCTTCACTTTATTTTTGTGTAGACTCTAACTTTTTGGATTCCACCCAATGTTCGCTCTATGGTTTCATAGGTTTCCACAACATATCCCTCACCACAATGATTTAGGTTCCCAGCAACAAAACCATTTGGTGGATTTATTATCTCTCCCTATCCCTCTCTCTAGGGATTTAGACCCAAGTTCAGTCCCTTCTTCTCAGCACAACAAAGCCCGAGATATCAGCCCGAAAGAGCAGAGATTAGTCGGCAGCACCTGTGATGTAGATTCCGTCTCACCCGAGATATATCTCTTGATGGGTAACTTCAAAAACCACGTTTCTGCAATTGGGTGGAAGGGTGTTCTAGTACCTTCACTCTGCACCAAGGATTCCATGAATCCTAGAGGTGGATTAATGTGGTTAATGTACTTTAATAGATATACTATGACCCAAATTTTCTTTATAAAACTTTAGTAAATAAATAGAAGACATAAAGTATAATCATATACAGTAATGCAATGTAACCATCGTACATATATTCATTTATAAGAAAAGATACAACCATTCATTCACTGCAGTTATCACGCATATATCTAAGATAATTTCAACATTCATACATATACATAGAATATAATGTGGAAACCCATTCGGGAGAAAACCACAAGGTTCTCTTCATCTGGAATGAGGAAATAGATGCACCTTTTTTCTGCACACTAAGCTGCAGACTCTACTCAAGATCTTCTTCTTTAACTTTGCAGACTCTTTCTCCCTCTCATGCTCTCTGATATTCTCTCTTTCTCCCTTTACTCTACTTGCACTAGTGATCTTCACACATCCTATATTGACTCAACCTTTCCTACTCGTCTATGCACTTATCTCCATATTCTATACTCTGATGCACTCAGTGATACAAATCCATTAAGCAAACCATAAGCTAAGTCTAGCTCGATCCTAATATAGAATCCAAAAGCTAATCTGTAGACAGCTTGGGTTCCTTCTTCTATAGCCTTCATACAGACTCAATACAAATCCAATATGATCTTGATATAGACTCAAATAATGACTTGATACAGACTCTAGATAGACTTATTACAGACTCCTTTCTTTCACTATCTTATCCAAATTTTTATATCCATCCAACAGTCTATCTTTCATATTATAGCAACATATAACTGGAGGCAATATCGACCTAAATTAAAAATATGCTTTCACGCATGTGGTTTTCGCCGGCTCCAGTTGAGCTCGTACCCATGCTCGTTAAGGAATCTCTCTTTCTAAGTGTTATTCCTTAATGTCTCTTTCTAGCCATTATGTTATTTGCATGCTCTCCTGTGTTAATCATGTGTCACATTCTATCCTTCTATCGCAGCTTATTTGTTTGGTGTATCTTCCTCTTCCAACTCCTTCTCCTCTTCTTCCTCTTCTACTTTACTTATTCTCTCACAACATTCTTCCCTTTCTCCTTTATGTTTCTTCCCCGACCATAGCTTTTTCTACTTCTCCCTTATGTTCTACTCTATACTTAGGCAAAATTTTGCATGAATTCTTCCTTACTATCCCTAGGCCCAGCAAGAAGTATCAAGTCACCTCCAGGAACTTATTTTGTAATTTGTGTAAGTCTGTGGGACTTGATGAAAATTATTGTAACACACTCATCCTAATGACAAAACAAACATGAGATGCATATAGAGTTAAAGGAGAAGTTGGACCAAAAGCAACGGAACCCACAAATAATACTTTGAGGAACCACACTTGAGGAGGAAGTGGAGGCCAATAAAGATGATGATTTGGTAGAGGAAAATGATCAATTATATATTATAATCATAACCCTCCCAAGAATTTTTCACAAGATTTTCTTAAATTTTGTACAAATTTCACATATTGTATACAACTAGATCATGCAATGGAAGCATTTCCACAATTGATTGCAAAGTGGCAGGAGAGAAGGAACCAACATATTGTGTAGATGATAGCTATAGAAGAGGGCAATGATGTCCTAAGGGTATCCATAGTTACATGTATAGGAATAAAAATGGGAGTGGGTGTGACAGATCAAGGAAATCAAATGGAACAATGGGTTAGAAAAGTAACATAACCAACCTCAACATTTGATTCGTACGGGGAGAAGAAAACATATAAGAAAGCAAGGCATGAGCTGCTAGAATCAAAATGTAGACCATGAATGTCACAACCTATATATGACTGACCACCTATGTATGATATGCCTCCATTTTATGACTACTCAAATGCATAAAGGTCGCTTGAAAAGACAAGTACTTTGAAAGGTTTCTTAAAGAGTAGTTTAGAACCAATAAAGAATGAAACTCAATTAAACATGTTGCAGTACAATGGATTATGAATTCATTGAGATAGTATATAATAGTAACCCTTATCTAGCACCACTTGGACTCAACATGATTTAAATAACCAAGCTATTATTGATATGATAAAGAGACAAAATCTATTTGAATGAGGTAATCTAAGGTTTACTACGTCTCTAGATCCCATATAAGGAAGACAATATGTGGAAATAGTAAGGAAAATAGAACTTCATAGCCTTTAACATATGATCAAGTGGATATATTACTATGTTAATCCTAATATTAATGTTGTGATAAGTTTGTGAAGTATAAATTATTGCGCATCTGATTCAGAAGAATCCCTAGAAGATTGACAACAAGGGATGCATAAAGTATCTATAAAGATATGTTCCCATATTACCCACACAATGCCCCAAATTGGAACTGAGGTATCTGATCCTCTAAAATATGATGGAATAATATATTTAGAATCTTTTGTAAAAGAATTTATAGATACCAAAACAAGAGAGAATGCTAGCATTATACATCGTGCTAAAAGTGAGACTGGAAAGATGGTTGGATACACACAAGATAGAGTGGATGACTTGCAACAATGCAAAAGGTTTTTATAGGTCATATTCAGAACTTATTATACTACATAGAAGTATTATAGGTTCATTTACCTAGAAATCATCTTACCAAGTGCACCGTGAAATGGAGTTCAGCACCTAAGCAGGAATGTACACACTTCTTTATACATACTATGGATGCAATACGAAAGAACTGGTATATAGAGCTAGAAGTTCCTAGAGGGAAACCATACTTGGAGTATTTGGATCATAACTTTAAGGTAACCTTTAGTTTTGAATATGACGCTCCCTTAGTGTTCACAACCTCACAAATGATAAAAGACAATATATTTTAATCAAGAGACATGATGAGAATTGTACCCCTATATAGTGTGCATAGAATTTTAGTGGCATTTCAAGAAGTTCTAGAATGATATAATGTTGCTAGAGAAGGCTAAGCGGATGAATGCTTGAGAAATGTGCAAGTTACATAAAATTAAGGAGAGAACATAGTAGAAGGGATTGAGCTTGGCGATGTTTACTATGTAAACTCGTTGAAAATGCACAAGGTCAATATTGGTACAGAGGTTAAATTTGAACCTCACAAATATTGGGGATTACTAGAATGAAGAAATTGTGTAGAATATTATCTATTTATTGTGCAAATACCATTATATTTTCCCAACTACATTTTTAGGAATTAAAGGCATCGCTAGGTAGTTAGGAGAAATGATGATTCATTTGAATTTGAATACCAGGACAGTAAACTAGAGGCCACACCGATTGAGCTTAGTATAAGTGAAGAAAGTAAAAGAAGGAATAGATAGAATGTTGGAAGCTAGGATTGTTGAACCTGTTGCATATTCAAAATGTATTAGTCAAATGGTAGTGTAGGAAAAGAAAACATGTAGAATCCAAATTTGCATTGATATAAGGAAATTGAATTATGCTTACTTACATGACCCATTTGCTACCCCATTTACAGATGAAGTCTTGGAGAATGTAGGAGGATAGGAATATTACTAATTTATTAATGGATTTGATGTGTATCACCATATCAATATTACATAAGAAGATATGCATACGACAACCTTCACAATGGAATAGGGAGGTTATCTTTATACAATCATCCCTTTTGGACTAAACAATGCACCATCAATATTTTCCTCATTGATCATCACTGCGTTTAAGGAATTTATTCATAAATTTTTAGAAGTATATTTGGATGATTGGAGAGTATGAAAAGTTTTTTCAATGACCGTATTGAAACTTTGCACGCAATGTTGAATAAATGTCAATAGTACCAAATTTACTTAAATTTGAATGTGTATTTTTTGGGTGCCATTTTGTATTCTATTGGGTCATATAGTATGTAAAAAATTACTTTTTCTTTATCCTATGAAGATTGTAGTTATTGTTCATATTCTGCGCCCTAATTTAGTCGAAAATTGCAAGCAACGTTGGGTTATACAAAGTACTCTAGGAATATTATTTGAGGATATGCACAAATCACAACCTCGTTGGAAAAACTATTGAAAAATGAGGTCAAGTTTCAATGGAAGGAGGAATGTCAGAAAAATTTGGATACATTGAAGCATAAATTAGATATTGCACCAATTTTAGTATTTCCTGACTGGAAGAAGGAATTTCATGTTCACATAGATGGATCATCGATATAATTGGGCATGGTTCTAGCTCAACCAGGAGAAACAGATTTGGATAATCCTATTGCATTTACAAGAAAAATGTTGTTAACTACTGAACAATATTACACTACTATAGAGCATGAGCGGTTAGCAATGGTGTATGCACTCCACACATTTATGAATTATATATTGGGATCACACTTTAAGATGTATATGAAGAAGCAACTAGTAATAAAGGAAACATACTACCAGTAGATAGCATGGAATTTGTACAAGTTAGGTGTAGGTGGTATTCTATGATTATGTGTATTAGAGAATTAGATTCCTTTGATACTATTAGAAGAACATAAAAGAGTTGTGGATTCCACTATGTACGAAAATCAATAGCTCAGAAGATTATACACTTGAGACTTTGTTGGAAGACCATTCACAAGGATGAAAAGGAGTCATGTGAGATCTAATATGTCTATCAATGATTTGGGAATCCATAAAAAATATATGATATGACTTTAATACCACAAGTTACATTGTAGTATTTTGATAACTGATAGTTGATTTCATTGTACTAATCAAACCACCAAAAAGGAAGTTAAGAGAAATATATATAGTCACTACAATATATTACTTGACTCAATGGGATGAAGTATAAATTGTATAAGGTTGTAGCTCCCAGACAGCTATGCAATTTCTGTTTGATAACATTGCGATGAGGTTAGGATGTCCTGTTAGTTTTTCAACATTAATCTAGCATTATTAGGATCTTTAATTGAGAGAATAACAAGCACAACAATCAAACACAAGAGACAATGAACACAGTGTTTTTCCTCGGGGAAACCATAAATGGAAAAAACCCCACAACTTCCTCAGAGATAGAATCATCACCAAAATATAAAATCCCAATATAGTAAGTGATCTCACGACAGCAGTAAACTTCTTCTTATTTAGCCCCAGTGTCTTCTCCTTCCTCAACTATGCACTACACTTGAGTGTGTATGAGTTGTGTGTTAAATAAAGACTCCAGTTCTCTATTTATACTAATCCCGGCATGACTAAAACCCTACTAGGCCCGACCTATACTAGGAGAGTCTAATAACCCTAGTGCCCCGAAACTGTGGGGACTTTAACCATTATACAATCGAAGGGTTACCTAGAATGACTTGACATGACTTGTTTACATTATTGTTCCTCCCAATTGGAACATCGGGGCATGACAACATGACTCAATTACATAATAGATACATCCTGGAATAAACATAGGGTTACAAGACATAAGATACATAGATGAATACATTCTGAAGTTACAAATACATCAACACTCCCTCTTAACTAGGAAGGTATTCTTTCGACACAATTTTCAGCATTGGTATTCTTCTCTGCATCAACTGGATCATCTCTTCATCTTCAAGTCTTCTTTAGTCTTCAAGTCTTCTTTGTCTTCAAGTATTATTCATCTTTGAGTCTTCTAAGTCTTAAAGTCATCTTCATCACAGGATCTGCATCATAATGACTATTGGCTCATCATTCCTGGATCATGACTTGATCTCGATCATCATCACATCTAGATCACTTGATCTGGATCAGCATCGAGTCTGGATCATCATCACAATTGGATCATCACTTGATTTGGATTATCATCAGTTCTGGATCATCTCATCTGGATCATCATCTACTATCTCATAATGGTGCTATCTTGATTCTTCTCATCATAGGAATTTCTACAGAGTCAATCCTGTAGGCCTACCCTTCATGTAGGTATTCATTAGCGCTTATATCTGACACTTAAGTCAGAATGGCCTGCCTAGCTCTTACATATGACCACATCTTGTCAAAAAGGAATTCCCAACACTCACTTCTTACCACATCTTGTCAGAAAGGCCCAGCACTCACACCTGACCTCATCTTGTCAAAAAGGATCAGCACTTATATTCGATCATGTTCAAGCACATCGCATCGAAAAGGCTCTACACTTACATCCAATCCCATCTTTTCAGAAAGGCACTGCACTTACATCCAACTCCATCTTGTCAAAAAGGAACAACACTACATCTGACCATGTGTAAACATATCGCGCTAGAATGGCTCAGTACTTATATCCGACCTCATCTTGTGAGAAAGGATCTGCACTTACATTTGACCATGTGTAAACACATCGCATCAAAAGAGCATGCACTGACATATGATCATGTAGGAACTAATCCTATCATCACATTAGAATGGCCCCCAGTCCTAGACTGAGCTACCTGGTAACTGACCAGGTGCCTTCATTCCAAGAATGGCAATTGCCCTTATATATTTCCTACTCAACAGAATGGCCAATACTCACATATGACATGGGAGGAACTTAATCCTTTAGCCATAACAGAATGGTTCAGCCCTTACATCTAATCAAGTGGGAACACATCCCTCTATCACATCAAAATGTCTTCTCAGTCCTAGACTGAGTTTTCCTAGTAACTAACCAGGTGCCTCCATTCCCAGAATGGAAGTTTCCCTTACATCTGTCCTACTCGACAGAATGGCCAGCACTCATATCTGAAATGCAAGGAACCAATCCTCTCACCATGACAGAATGGCTCATCCCTGACCATAGAAGGAACCAATCCTCTCACCATGTCAGAATGGCTATGCGTCTCATCACTTTCCCTTGGAGGAAACCTCGATCTGGAGAACACCAAGCTTCTCCCTGAAGTACTCGAACTTCATCCTAGCCAATGGCTTCATCAATACATCATCTATTTGTCCCTCCTTCGCAACATAATGGAGCTTCACTTCTCCCCTCTGCACCATATCCCTGATATAGTGATACTTGATCTCGATATACTTCGACTTGTCATGGAACACTGGATTCTCTGACAACTTCACGTAACTCTAGTTGTCACAATGTATACAAGTAGCATCCAACTAGAGATCAAATAAATGAGATAGTAGCTTCCTCATCCATACTGCCTCACAACTAGCTAAACAAGCTACGATATACTCTGCTTCAGCTGTACTCAATGCCACACAGGATTGCTTCTTGCTAAACCAAGAGATCACAGCTGATCCCATACTGAAGAAACACCCTGAAGTGCTCTTCCTATCGATGGCACTGCCTGCCCAATCTAAATCAACATAACCCTTCAGGTTAATTTTCTGATTCGCATCATACTTGAGCACATAATCAACTATACCCTTCAGGTACCTCCGAATATGCTTTGCAGCAATCAAGTGAACATTTCTCGGATCTGTCAAGAACTAGCTCAAGGTGTTCACAGCAAAGCAAATGTCTAGTCTCATGTTCATTAGGTACATTAAGGACCCAATCATCTAACGATACATAGTAGCATCAACCATCTCTGATGAAGCATCACTCAATAGCTTCAGGTTAGATGCCATAGGTGTGGCCATAGCCTTGCAGTCCATCATCCCAAACCTCTTCAGGATCTCTTCTGCATACTTCCCTTGTCGAAGGAAGATTCCATTTGGACTCTGCCACACCTCCATACCTACAAAATAATGCATCATACCCAAGTCCTTCATTTCAAACTTGGTAGCAAGCTTTCTCTTTGTATCAGCAATCAACCCATCCATACCTATCACAAATAGATCATCTACATATAGTAGAAGCATCACTGGGTTGCCATCTTAAACCTTGTAGTAAAGGTTGGAATCTGCTTTACTTTTGGTAAAGCCCAAACTGAATAGAAATCTATCAATTCTACCGTACCAAGTCCTGGGTGCCTATTTCAAACTGTACAGGGCTTTCTTCAATCTGCATACATGAGACCCTCTGTCATGTGTCTCAAAATCGAGTGGTTGTTCTACATACACTTCCTCTTCCACTATACCATTCAATAAGGCAGTCTTGACATCCATCTGGTGTATCTTCCATTTCATTACTGTAGCCAGAGCAAGTATTGATCTGATGAAAGTGTATTTGGCTACAGGTGTAAAGGTTTCTTCATAGTCTATTCCTTCTTTCTGAGAGAAACCTCGAACAACAAATCTTGCCTTATATTTTTCAATGCTACCGTCTACAACATGCTTGATCTTGTAGATCCATTTGGAGGTTACAAATGACTTCCCTTCTGGTCTTGGGACAACATCCCAAATAGCATTCTTCATGATCAATTGGTACTCTGCGATCATAGCATCCTTCCATTCTTTCTATTCTACTGCTTATTCATAATTGGAAGGCTGTTTATCAATGAAATCACATAGTAAGGCTACATACCCGGAGTAGGATCAGGTCCTCTTTCTTTCTCTGTGATTCTCTTCTGGAGCCCCATACCTTTCCACACCTTGGATAATTTCACATACCCAAGCACATTTCCTCTTATGAGGATTCTTCTCCAGAGGTGGATCTACAGGTCTTTGTGGTTCTTCATATTCTCGATCTTCTTCATGAGTTTCTTCATTCATGGTTGTATCATGAATTCTAGGTGCTTTTGCTTCTTCAGGTTCTTCAGGAGGTCTCTTTGTGGATTTGTTGTATGCTATGTCTTCATCAAATCTCACATCCCTGATGATTTCAATCTTCTTGTATCCTGGGAAATAGATTATGTAAGCCTTTGAGCTTTCAGAGTATCCCACAAATATACCCTTCTTTCCTGAAGGATATAATTTTGTTCTCTTCTCTTTTGGAATGTGTATGTACACAGGAAAGCTGAATATTTTGAGATGGTTGACTTCTAGTTTCTTGCGGGAGAAGACTTCTTCAGGATTCTTGTTCTTGAGTACTCTATGTGGAGTACGGTTCTGTACATACACCGTTGTTCAAGCAGCTTCCGCCCAAAGATGCATAGGAAGATCATGATCATGAAGCATAGCTCTTGCAGCTTCCATGATATTTTTGTTCTTCCATTCCACAATCCCATTCTGTTGTGGATTATAAGTAGTGGACAACTCCCTCTTAATCCATGATTCTTTACATAGCTCTTTGAATTCGTTCGAAGCGAATTCTCCACCATTATCTGATCGAAAGGTCTTGATCTTCTTTTTAGTGTGAATCTCGATCAAGGATTTGAATTCCTTGAACTTGCTGAATACTTCATCTTTGTTATTCATGAAGTAAACCCATGTCTTCCTAGAAAAATCATCAATAAAAGAAACATAATATGCATACCTGCTTAGTGAGCTTGATGACATAGGACCGCATACATCGCAGTGGATGATTTCCAAGATTCCTTTTGCTTTGCTTTCGCTACTTGGAAATTTCTTCTTTGTGTTCTTCCCTTTCACACATCCTTTGCAGACCCTGTCATGTTTTGCTTGTATTTCTGGAAGACCTTCAATAGCTTTGCTTGCAAGAATTAGTGCTTTGTAATGCACATGTGCAAGCCTTCTATGCAAAATTTCACTTGCCTCTACTGTGTCTTGGACCAAGGCTTGTTCTTGATGTCCCTCCAATTTTTACAAACCTCCTTCTTGTTCTCCAATCACCACCGCATCATCGATATTATTTCCTCTTGGCCACATGATGACTTGACCATCTATGAATGCAACCCTCATTCCTTTTGCATCCAATGCTGATATGGAGATAAGGTTCTTCTTGAGTCCTGGCGCAAACAATACTTCCTTCATTGTTATATAATTTCTAGAGTCTAGCTTATAGGAAGATTCCCCACTACTCTTTATTAGATATTGGTAGTCATCTCCTAGCTTCACCTTGTGAGGTGATTCATGTTCTGAAAGTTTCACAAAGGATTCCTTGAATCCAGTCATATGTTTGGAGGCCCCACTATCAATAAGCCAATCATCACTTCCATGAGTAATGTTTCCCGTGAGAGTGGAGATCAAAACATATTCATCCTTGCTTGAAGAATATTCACTTTCATATCTAGTTCTCTTCGATGAAGGTTCATCATCCTCTGCAACATGAGCATGATGTCTTCTCTTTCTTCCCTTCCTCTTGTGAGAGCTACTTTTGTTCTTAGTAAAATCTCTAGCAAAGTGTCGTTTTTCATCACATGTATAGCAAATGAACTTAGACCTATCTTTAGGCTTTCTAGAGTTATTCTTGTGATGAGAGTACTTACTTCTGTGATGGCTGGATTTGGTTTCTTGGATTGTACTGTGAGAGCTTGATCTTCACTTCCCATCTTCTCTTCTCGAGCTACTATCTGAGCTTCTTCTTGAGAACATTCTTCCCACAATCTGCTGAACTTGACTAACTTCTTTCTAGCACAGATCCCTTGAATGAAAGAGTCCCATGTCCTAGGGAGACCATTCAAGGTGGTCATCACAATTTCTGCATTCTCCACTTCTTCATCTACTGCTTCTAATTTTTCCTTGATCTGAGAAACCCTTGTGAAGTAATACTGGATGGTCTCTGCATTCTGAATGTTCACATTCTTCAGTTGAATCCTTAGAGTCATCTTCCAGTTTATGTTCTTCCCTTCAAACAATTTGGTTAGGGAATCAAACATAGCTTTAGGTGTTTTGAGAGAGGACACCTGTGGGATAAGGTGATCCTTGATAGAATCAGCAATAATCCTCTTTTCCATAACCAACTTCTTCTTATGAAAGGCCTTATCCTCATCTCTCTCTAGAACTGGAACCTCCTCATGGATGTAGGAGTCCAACTCATTTTCTTCCAGGACCAGGGAGATCCTATACTTCCAGGCTCGGAAGTTATCATCTCCCCCAAGCTTTTCATCAAGCTTGGTATGATGAGACATATTAACTGAGAGCCTCAAATGGAAATACAAAATATTTATATATTACCAGGTCAAGAGGTTGGATCTGGATTTGGAGTTGAAATCCTGCACTGCTAGATCAGGAGCAAATTAGGGTTTTGCTTTTTCAGAGTTCTGTCCACCCAAATGCCTTGAAATTTATCCCTAACTTCGATTTTGGGGAGGAGATCAATCCATGCCTCGGTTCACTGAAAAATTCCTCTATTGTGAAAAGCCCTAATTTTCGGTAGTAGTGTCAGGTTTAAAACTGAAAAACCTCAGAATTGGATTCTGCTTCGATAGAAATATGCACCCTAAGGAGGAGAGTTATTGCACCTTAATTTTGCTGAAAATATGTGGAGGAAGATCCACAAACTAGGAAGCCCTATTTCCTGCAGCTACACAATATCTTCTACTCAGGTTAGCTCCGATACCATGTTAGTTTTTCAACATTAACCTAGCATTATTAGGATCTTTAACTGAGAGAATAACAAGCACAACAATTAAACACAAGAAACAATGAACACATTGTTTTTCCTTGGGGAAACGATAAATGGAGAAAACACCACAACTTCCTCAGAGATAGAATCAACACCAAAATATAAAATCCCAATACATTAAGTGATATCCCGACAGCAGTAGCCTTCTTCTTATCTAGCCCCAGTGTCTTCTCCTTCCTCAACTATGTGCTACACTTGAGTGTGTATGAGTTGTGTGTTAAATAGAGACTCTAGTTCTCTATTTATACTAATCCCGGCATGACTAAAACCCTACTAGGGCCAACCTCTACTAGGAGAGTCTAGTAACCCTAGTGCCCCGGAACTGCGGGGACTTTAACCCTTAGACAATCGGAGGGTTACCCACAATGACTTGACATGACTTGTTCACATTATTGATCCTCCCAATTGGGACATCGAGGCATGCCAAAATGAGTCAATTACATAATAGATACATCCCGGAATAAACATTGGGTTACAAGACATAAGATACATAGATGAATACATTTCGAATTTACAAATACATCAACATGTCCAAGAGTGACTATGAGTGGTTAGAGGACCCATTTTTTGAATAAAACGATTGCATCCCTAAAAAATAATTTCATATTTATCACTAGAAGATCACACCTTATCATCGTCAAGCTAATGTAACAGTAGAAGCATTTAATGAGATCCTAGAGCATGCCTTGAAAAAGATAAGTAATATAAATCAATATGATGGGGAACTAAGACTTCCCACAATATTATGGCAATATTAGAAAACATATAATAAGTTGATAAGACATGCACCATTCCGACTAGAATGCAGTCAAGAGACAGTTATGCTCATGGAGTTCATTGTGATGAGTTTGTGCATTATTGCGCTAACGAAACTCACAAAGTCTTCCGCAATAGCTAAAATACTCTTAGTTCTAATGGAGCTAGAGGAGAACCGCTTCATTACAATATTTCATCAACATGTTCATAAAGCACACGAAAAGGCATGGCATGATAGACATATTAAAAGGAAAAAAGTATAGGTAGGAGATCTAGTTTTTCTATATCACATCAATTTTTTGAATGTAATTGTTGTGTCCATATGTGATAAAATTTATGACAGAGATAGGTGTCATTTAGTTGGATAAATTAAACAGGGAAACCATGGAATTCTTCTAAATATGTATAGAAAAATCCATACTTATGGGAACTAGTCTATGCATGCACTACTGCATATGGCTCAAAAGTTCCACGACAATTTTTCCACGAATAAGTTAAAATCAAAATTTTCATGGAAAAACTATTTAAAATTTTGGGAAAAAATGAAAATGTCCTCAATGATCATCGCTATCGAAACATATAGTCCATAAATTTACTATATTAATCGACATTTGTCGCTATCGTGACATATATTACATTCATTACTAGAGCGACGAATGTCGAGGAATTTTTTTTTTTCATTTTCTTTTTTAACGGTCATTGAATTTTTTTTTTTTTTTAAATTGAACTTTGTGCATTTTTGTCATAACCATGACCCTCATTGATGTATATTACATTTTCTGAAGTCATATTCTCACAATCATTTGCTTTATTTGCATTGATCTTTTTATTGGCTTTTTGTTCTATGATTTCAGTAGTGTGGTAATGGTTTGACACATCGAATTTTTGATCTCCTTTGTTTTCCAAGTTAGTTTGACTGTAATGCACTAGTATTTTTTTTGGTTGTTCCCTTTATATTCCAACTAAGGCTTCAATGCAATGGAGAAAATGTTTATATAGTTTGGGATTTTTGTGTCAAAATGTAATTTTATAAATTGTCATTTGTGTTAACATGTAAATATTTAAATTTTCATTTATGTTAAAATGTAATTTTTTAAATGTTAGTTTGTGTTAAAATGTTTATATCACACCCATCATCGTAGATTTCAAGCACACAATCTAATTAGATTTAACTATCCCCCTCATAGATAACCAATGAGACCACAATGGTGTATCCTTTCAAACTTTGATAGTCATTTGACAATATCGACGTTATCATCTATATCCATAATCCCACTTGACAATCCTTTCAAACTTTGAGGGTCTACATCTATTTTCATAATCCCATTTGACAATATCATGTCAATGTGTTGAAATATTTTAATATCTAGTAAAACGAACATGAAAAATAGTACTGACCCTTAGTTTCTTCTACATTAGATCCATTGGCACCATAATGTATACTTTCTTGCTATTAATAATTATAAACCAATGTAGGTAACCAATTAAACACTCATTATCCTATGGGCATTACCACTTTTCAAAATCGTGTAACAACTCCTTTCACAAATACACTTGCAACCGAACATACTAACCCGCTTGGACATTTACATATCAATTCATTAATTTATAAGGAAACACCATACCTATTAATATACCTACACATTCATTGAAGTAAGATGTAAAGTCCTAATTTGTGACATCATTAACACAATTCCTTAGCCCTTTTTTTAAGGCAATATATAAATTCATGCTATGTGGAGTGAATAGAAATTACGCACCACACGCCAATAGCTATTGGAACAACATGTAGTAATCCAAGAGAATTACTTAGGCAATCCTCTACACATGATTAGGTAATCCTTTAATCACCTCCTTTAATTTTCGGTATCCTTTAATATATATATATATATATATATATATATATATATATATATATATA
>LPNX010655946.1:59907-150155 GCA_001517045.1 Pseudotsuga menziesii
TATATTACTATGTCAAATTAAAAACACCTCTTGACCCCTTAATATGGGGTAATATATTTTCTAGGTTTTTATGACTATTCAACCCCCCAATATGAATGGACGTGATATGATATTGCCTTATTAGTGAACCCCCCCGTGACATTTCACTTTTTGTCAATGTTGCACATTGTTGGGTGAATTTCTATTACCACCATCAAACAATTTACCCCACATAAGTCAAGAGGTATTCTTGATTATGAAAGAAATTGGAGTGGAGTATGAATATATTCATGCATGTCCTAATGATCATATTATATATTATGGACAGTATGCATCAGAAAACAAATTCCCATAATGTGAAATTAGTAGATATCGAATTGATCAAGTAACAAAAGAGGTCCCTCGCAAAGTTCTTCATTATATTCCCATAATTCCACGTTTTCAACAACTATTCAGGTGCCAAGGTATAGCACAGTTTATGGATTACCATGCGAAGAAGATAAGTGAAGATGGTGTTTTCTGAATTCCTGTAGATGGTTCTTCATTAAATAACATTGAATAAACTGGAAATTTTTAAAGATGAACCTCGTAATGTTAGAATTTCATTGGGAGTTGATTGTTTCAATCCATTTGGTGAGTTTTGTTCTACTTACTCAGTGTGCCATGTTTTTGTCATAAACAATAACCTACCTCCTTGAATGAGTATTAAGAGAGAACACACAATGTTGAGAATGATTATTCCAGTTTTTTTAAAGTAATTATATTATTTGATAAAGTTATTTGCTTAATTGCTCCATGAGAACACCTTTTATATATTTCGGAGGATAACTAAATAGCAATATTGTATGTTTATTGATCAATTAGATAAGTATCGAGTTAAATATATGAATGTATATATTGAGCCTATTATCGATGATCTATTGAAGTTATGGGTTCGAATCACTATGTATAACATCTCCATACCAATAGGGCAGAAACAATTTTAGTTCCATGGAATACTTGCATGGACAATGCATGACGCTCCTAGGTTAACACATTTTTGTGGTATGTAACTTTATGTTGCACGTTGTTAAAATTATATGTTTTTAAGCTAACAAAGTGTTGCTATAGTGATGATGGAGGTGTTTCCATAGAGATGGTACTTCGTTGCTATAGCGACAGTCCATTGCTAGTGTAAAAATATTTTAAACATGTGCCTCTACTGCTATAGCAACAACCAAGTGTTTCTATAGTGACAATGGAAGTGTTTCTATAGCGAGGGGAAGTGTCGATATAGAGAAACAATTTGATTTTTTTTAAAACCTATGTTTCATGTCTTTTGTGTCGCTATAAAGACAAACTGTGGATAGTGTTGCTACAATGATGATAGTGTTGCCACGAAAAAAAGGGGTTATGTTCGTCGCTATATAAATGCACAAGTGTTGTAATAGCAATGATTTCCGTAGGATAAAAGTGCAGATGTGCTAATGATGTCCTGAAAAATATGCCCTCAAAGGAAAAAGGAATTTTCACACTATATAGAAGACGGATAGGAAGGAGAATCTATTCCACTAAAAGAATTTGGCATACAAATATTCACAACACATTAAAGAAAAAGTATAATGACAAGATGGCATAGATGTGGTATCATAAATACAAAAATAAACAACAATATTTAAATAGAACGGAAAAATATATAGATCTAGTTTTGATTGGATATATATCTATCTTTATATTATAGATTAGGGAAAGCATACTCTTGCCCGGAAGTTGAAGCTGAGTGTGTGTCCGTCATTCGAGAGTGTGTATCACTCTTGGAGGACTGCCACAACTCGAAAAAGAAAAGTTACTCACATTTGATATGATGGTCAGAGGCAGATTCGAAGCTGGACAGTGGTAATAATTCCCAAAAGGAAAAGATGGGAGAGGAAAAAAAGTAGAAAGAGAAAGAACAAAGTCTTTTTGAAATCAGGTATTGCTATGACCAGTGTGGTACACATGGCTTCTTTTTATGCTTAAAAGGCCTACTCAATGGTATCATTCCAGAAAAAGACATTCTTTTTTAGCAGAGCTCTTAATGGGCGAAGCGAATTTTGGAACCGACCCGCACCTATTCGGTTCTCCTAGACGTTACCAGCTTTTCTTCAAATTTTACTTTACTTGAACCTTCCACTTGGAACTTCCACCAGGAGCAGACAAAGGACGCTCATAGTTGGAAAGAAGCAGACAAGGGCAAGTGATAGTATTGGCAAAGGCCAAATCCAAACCACGATCTACAAAATCTTGGCAAGAATTAAATGCAAATTATGGTGTGAATAAGAATGGAAACTCCATAAAAGTGGATGAAAAGTGACAAGACAAAGACATAGTTCTTTCTACATTCAAAGAGAGTTGTAGAATGAGAATATAGAGGTGAGTTCTAGATAGATATAAAATCGACGGTGCCCCCAAAGAAGGAGTTTTTGTATCTACCAAGAAAACATGCATGAAGTAGCCATTTGTTCCCATACAAGAGGAAAACCTAGGATCAGGAACATCAGATTCAAACCAGGTAAGGTTCCTAAGGGCATATGCACCATCGAGGAATCTAACAACAAATCCAGTAAATCTAGCCAATGTGTCGAACTATAATTTTGTGACACCAATGATCTCGTAGGAGGGATCCCGTAGGGGGTCATTTTTTAGGGAGACATATTAGGAACATTAGGAATTCTATGTTATGCATACCTTGACATTACAGATGTGAAGAAGTTTACAAAGATTGCACGCGAAAAATATTCGATAAAAAAAACAACCCCAAACTCACTTGTAGGGCTAGTTGAGCCACAAAAAAGGGAAATGGGGCTGCACCGAACATGAATACTAAACCTATTAGAGATCCCACACTTTGGTAGGAGCGTAGAGAGTAACATTTGCGTACAATTACTACTGATTTTTGTCCATGGAGAGTTCCTATTGTTGGATAGGCCAGTGTTGATACACAATCTGCTTATAAGGTCGAAGATAGCATGGATTAGATGTCACCAGTACCAATGATGATTCAGTAAGACTTGCGATAGAAGTGTTTCCTTGAAATATACTTAGGAAAATTTTGTAGAAGTCAAGTGTGAGCAGGAGTCATAGAGCAACAAAACAGTGTGCAATGCGAGTGTAGATTAATTGAGTAACATTTTTGGTTAATCAGTTCTTAGTCGACTTTAAGGAAGCACAAGAAAATGGTATGGAATTACATTACGGCTGGATTTTAATATTAATTATACCGATTGCACTGAAGGATCCACAATACACTCAGTTCACGGGCAGTGTGTAGAGATGATGTTTGGTAGCACGATATGTTAGTTGGTAGCATACAGCGAAAAAAACCACATAGATGGATAATATTGTCATATTCTATGTCTATAACAAGATCATTCAGCACAACATTGAGAATACATTGTGCATACAACTGCAAACCGTTGAAGCATATAAGAGAATTGTGCAATTCAAAGCATGGATAAACCACATGTGCATTCAAGCAAAGAGAGATACAGAGAGAAATGGTTGCTGACACACTTGATACTAATGGAGAATGATGTCAATGTTATTGTGAATGATTGGAACACAAACTGGACAGTCCTACTACTACAATCGTTGTAGACGTAGATGTGACAAATGGAGTATCAAGAAGAACATGAAAAAGGAAAACAATAAGAACAAAGGAATGGTGCAGGAGGTACCATGCATGAAACAATACTGAGAGCGGAAGAAAATAGAAAAGAGAAGCAAAAAGAGGGCTCATCTAAGAAATATAAAGGAGAGGATAGCATCCAAGGAAACAACTATTAAGGAATTGACTGAAGATGACTTCGAAAAGATTGGATTCCAAATCAAGGAGGTTATAGAAGTACTATGGAAACAAGTTGTGCAAAGGAAAGAAGAAATGAATTTGAGGATGCAGGAGTACTTGGTTTCACTGCGCCAAATTTTTGAAGCAATAATAATAACACTAGTCTAAATAGAAGAGGAATACAAAACAAGCATGGAGCACAAAGAGATAGTTGAACAACCATTATCAACATCGATAATGTGTCAAAGTTTTAAAAGATCAATGGGATCCTTAGAGTTCCCCATGGTAGAAATGCAAGATCACGCACAAGCTATAAGTTTGATTAACTTGGTGTTGATGCAAGAAAAATACAATAATATCCTCCAAGACTAATAAGAGGTTGCGCAAAGGAATGGAAGATTGTAGAAGGAAGTGGAAAAGGTCTATAACATCATCCTTGAAGTACAAGTGGACGTAGACATCCCTATCGAAGAAAAAGTGATAAAGTTAATTGAATCAATTTAAGGATTCAACACAAAGATAAAGGAACTCGATGTGTGCACCATGCCAACAAATCCAACGAAAGAAAGTGGACAAACAGAGCAAACAACCACATCAACAATAGAAAGTATTAATAGGTTGGATGAGGAATGTGCCAAAATATATGAATAAAGCACAGAAGTTTGTAACCAGTTGATGGAGGACAGAAATTCACGAGCAATTGAAGAGAGGCTACATGATGCTTAGTAGAAGGTGTAAAAACTGAAAGAAACAATGAGTACTCTGTCACCAGTGAAAAGAATGGTTGCAATAGTTGAGAATAGGAAGCAATATTTGGAAATAAATCATCTATGAGAAGAACAGTAAATGATTGCATGGAAATTGGATCCACTGCAGGAGGAATCATTCTCACTAACATAACAACTTTCCACTATGCAAGGAATAGTGAAACAAGTAGCATAGGATGGCGTGGAAATGCTGAAGGCACCAATTATAGTGCAGAAAAAAGAAGACACTGTGGAACAGGAAACATAGACAAAGGAGAAGGTCACAGTTCCAAAGAAAACCATCCAGAAGTTCATTGACACAATGAAGAAAGTGTTAAAGAATGTAATATTGGGTGGTTAGTTAGTGAGTTAGCTGACCCATGGTATTTTCCCAACCTATGGTATTCACTCATAGTATTGTCATTTGTATTTTCTATTTATACTCAGTCTAACAATGAGATGGAAATCAATCTTCCCATAGTATTTATGTCTTCTTCATTGTGTTTTTTTTAAATGGTATGAGACCTTACAACCTCATCCTAGGACAAGCCTTTTCACATTTTAGAAATAACTCACTTTTTTTTAAAGTTGAATACCTCCCATGGGCACGTTGTGTGATTTTTTTTCCAGATCTCGATGAGCCCGTCTTCGGATATGAACTCCACAACCTCCGTTCAGATCTGTCTATAAGATCTTCCAAAGGCACACATATCTGGCATCATAATGAGAGTTGATCTCGTGCTGAAACTTTAGTGTTTAAGAAAATTATTTCATGAGTCAATCTGCGAGTGATTCAATCGAGAAGTCTGCTCACGTTGAAAAAACCCTAACTGGAACCATTCATCCGACTCTCAGCGCCTACGGAAAAAAGAGTTTGTTAAAAAATAAATTGTAAAAAAATAAATCGCAGGGTGTAAAATCAAAGCGATCTAGGTGTTGGCACGTGACTTTTATTCCAGATCTGCGGCCATCTCTCAAATGCTGGAAGCTGGAGATCCAAACTGTTTCATAATTATTTTTAAGCAGCAGGGGTTTGACTCTACTACCCACATGTGAGGCCACTAATCCGTCAGTACCATCTCTTTCCGATGTTCATTGTGGTTCTAGATCGTGGCCCGATCCTCATCCTACCACCACACCACACCACTGATTTTTGTTTCCTTCACGCAAATTCCGTGCGAGTTCCCACGTTGTTGTCCAGTTCCCTGTTGCTCACAACAGTGCTAGCAAAACCTTGTCCAGACTGCGTTGTAGAGGTTCCGATCCAGAGGATTTTCGGGGAGAAGGAGTTCGTGGTGCTTTCTCCGACACATTCTGTTTTTTTGAGAGAATTTGGACCACTTTTCCCTTTTGGGATGTGCGTTACTCAAAAGGGCCACCGCACCTTTCCCACATTGAAAGAGAGGTGCCACTGGCATTTTCGAAGTGACAAACAGAGGTACTACCGCACTGCTCAAGTTTGGAAATAGCAGTGAACCCTCGACATTGCGCCCCCTCACATTGTAGAAGGAGAGCAAGAGTAAGAAAGATTTTTTTTCATTCATATAAGATGGCTGGTACCAATAGTTTGAAACCAATCTCTGGACTGTTCTGACCTGACTCAGCTATGAGTTTTGGTCTATCAAGATGAAAACGTTTCTCCAGCTCAACAAATGTTTGGATATGGTTGAAACTGAATCCAAATAACCAGATAATAAAAATGCTCTCAGAGCTATGAGTAATGCTCATAATAACGTTTTTCGAAGCTTGTCGAGACCGATATCTCATAGCCACATGGCTAATCCAAATTTGCATTGAGGAGCCAATTTTCCCATGGATCCGAAGCTACCAGAACATATCAAGTTTAAAGTATGCTTGCATCGGCCTACCAGGAACCAATCGCGTGTTAAAATGGTAAGATTGCAAACCCTATGCCTTCAATTTGAAATTTTGAATATGGAAGAGTCACAAACTATAGATGAGTTCATGACTAAGGTTTCAGGTATTGCGACCCAATTCCAAACCTATGGTGAACCACTAGAACAAATTATCTTTGTTTAAAATATTCTTCGGTGTCTCACCAAGAAGTGTGTTGTGGTGGTGACTATCATAGAAGAGGCAAACTATCTCTCTCATTTCACGCTATAAGAGTTGATTGGATATATTCTATCTCATGAAGCTTGACTCAATCAAGAAGAAGAGTCGCTAACCAATTCTTTCAGCACCTAAGATTCCCTCAACAGAGGTCGAGGAAGAGAAGGACGAGGCAGAAGAAGAAGAGGTAGAGGGTCTCGAGCTATAGAGAACAGAGCCAGTCACTCTCATTAACACTCAGATCATTTAGATAACTCTCACAATTGTCAAGGTCGGAGGGGAAGAGGGAAGATTTGGACCAATAATTCGAATATCTAGTGTAACAACTACAAGAAGTATCGATACTATGAACGAGAATGAAGAAAGAGTCAAGATGAACAAAATAATAACCACAGCAAAGCCAATGTGTCCAAATAAGAAGAAGGCTCATTAGAGGTGATGTTTCTATCTTATCAAGCAACTGAAGAACACTGCATCTCATATCTATGGCTACTAGATAGTGGTTGTAACAATCACATGAAACGTAACAATTAACTATTCTCTAGTTTGAATTCTTCTCTTGTCACTAATATCAAGCTAGGACATGACTTTCTCATTCTAGCATAATTAAAAGTTACTATCCTTGGTCTTACAAAGAAAAATGAAAAGAAATTTATTCATGAGTTGTTTTATGTACCATATTTGAATGTAAATCCGATTAGTATGAGTCAGTTACTTCAGAACTAGTATGACCTTCATTTTTATGATACATACTATGTTATATATCATAAAACCCCCAATAAGAGACTCATAACCAAAGTTGAAATGACCAAGAATATAATATCTCTTCTCACTATTAAGAGTGACAACCTTCGAGAGTCTGTAGCCCACACAGTTTCCAGTCTAGATGAATCATGGTTATGGAACTGTATATTTTGCCATCTTCCCTTTAAGATTCTCAATATCCTACACAAGCATTCAATTGTCAAAGGGTTATCGATTATTCATGAACAATCCAACACATGTGAGGATTGTATCATTGGTAAACATCAAAGGGACAACTTTCCCACTTCCAACACTCAAGCCAAAGAACATCTCGAGTTAGTTCATACAGACCTGTGTGGATCCATGAAAACCCAATCCATTAGAGGTATATTTTATTTTCTGAGTTTTATTGGTTATTTCGGTGGGAAAGCATGGATTTATTTCCTCAAGAACAAATTAGAGACCTTATCCAGGTTCAAAGAGTTCAAGGCTCTCACTGAGAAGAAGTTTGGAAAGTTCATTAAAATGCTCAAGTCAAATGGTGGAGGTGAATATGATTCATATGAGTTTTTAGACTTATGTAAGAAGCATGGCATCTAGAGACAGTTCAGCACCACATACACTCCACAAGAGAATGGAGTCACTGAACGAAAGAACCAGACCATCATGAACCTGGCTCATAGCATGCTGTCACACAAGTAGATATCAGAGAGTATTGGGATGAAGCTGTTGCATGCTCACTCTACTTGCTTAACGGATCACCTACAATGACTGTCCATGACATGATTCCTGAAGAAGAATGGAGTGGCACTAAAACTAGTGTCACACAACTCAGAATCTATGGTAGTGATGCATTTGCATATATACCTGATGAGATCAGAAAAAAAATGGATAAGAAAAGTGAGCGCTGCATTTTCACTACCTACAATGAACATCACAAGACATATAAGATTTATAATCCTGTCACCAAAAAGGTTGTGGTGAGAAGAGATGTAAAATTCATTGAATACAAATGCTAGAGTGATCCTTTAGACATATAGATAGAAGAAATATCCGATCTACCAGATATTAGAATTCCAAGATTGGAAGCACAATAGCAAGAAGAAGCAGCAGAGAGTCTACCATAGCCCAAGAAAACGAAAAGGTTGAGAGAGTTATATGAACAGACTCCAGTTATTGATGAGAAACTTTAGTATGCTCTATTCTCGTGTCAGTCCACATATTTCAATGAAGTAGTGAAGGATGCACAATGGGTAAAAGCCATGAATGAAGAGATTGACGCAATAGAGAAAAATCAGACTCGGGATCTTGTTGACATCCCTGCAGACAAAACCCGTATTGTAGTCAAATGGGTTTATAAGACCAAACTAAATGAAAAAGGAGAACTTGAAAAGAACAAGGAAAGGTTGGTTGCCAAAGGATATGCAAAGAAGTATGGTGTAGATTATGATGAAACCTTTTCTCATGTAGAAAGGACAAATCCAATCAGAGCTATAGTTGCCATTGTAGCACAAAATCAATGGCCTATGTATCAAATGGATGTGAAATCAGCTTTTCTTAATGGTATTCTTCAAGAAGAAGTTTATGTAGAGCAACCACCTAGTTATACTGTCAAAGGTCATGAACACAAAGTGTTTAATATTAAAAAGGCGTTGTATGGGATAAAACAAGCTCCATGATATTGGTACAGTAGGATTGGCTCTACCTCATCAACAATGGTTTCAACAAAAGTGTCAATCGGCCACTTTGCATGTCAAAAGAAAGCAAGGTAAAATGTTGATGGTATGTCTTTCTGTTGATGACATGATTTACACTCGTAATTTGATGCTTGAATATTTCATGAGAGTCATGAAAAATGAATTTGAAATGACTAATCTAGGACTCATGAAGTACTTCCTTGGTATGGGAGTCACTCAAGTTAATAAAGTTATTTTTATCTTCCAACATAAGTATGCTATGTTTTGGAAAGATTCAAAATGGACAAATGTAAACCTGTAGAAACCCCCATATCTCTTGGCACCAACTTAACCAAGAATGATGATGAACCAGTAGTAAATGGTACACTCTATAAACAAGTGGTAGGAATTTTAATGTACTTGACTACAACTAGACCTGATTTGATGTATGTTGTGATTCTTATTTCCATATTTATGGAGTCTTGCAAAGACTCTCACTGGAAAGTCGGAAAACGAATTACAAGATATGTTGCAGGAAAACTTGGATATGGCTTCTCATGCACTCATACACCAGACAATACTCTCATAGGGTACACTGGTAGTGACTTTGCACGTAATGATAGGAAAAGCACATCTCGTTATGATTTCTATTTGGGAACAAAGCTAATCTCTTGGGCATCTCACAAACAACCCATTGTCAACATGTCTTCTGCAGAAGAAGAATATGTAACAGATACCACAACAACTTTCCATGCATTTTGGCTAAAAATAGTTTTAAGGGATATGTGACACATTGAAAATGATCCCACTTCTATTCTATTCGGATAATAGCTCAGCAATATAGTTGTCCACACATAATGTATTTCATAGAAAAATCAATCACATTAACACTCTCTATCATTTCATTCGTGATTTTGTCAATGATGGAAAAATTCCTTTTCTATTTTGTGGCTCTAAGGAGCAGTTGGCTGACATCTTCACCAAACCATTGGGAGCATCTGCATTTGTATACTAGAGAGAGAACTTAGGCATAGATGGTGTTGAATATGTACTACCAATTGATATTAAGGGGGTGTGTTGAAGAATGTAATCTCACATGCAGTTTGTTAGTGAGTTACGTAACCCACGGTATTTACCGACCTATGGTATTCACCCATAGTAATGTCATTTGTATTTTCTACTTATACTTAGTTTAATAATGAGAATGCAATCAATATGCCCATAGTGATTTTGTCTTCTTCATTGTTTTCTTTAACAGAAAGCACAACAAAAGTCCTTTAAGTGGCTCGAGGAAAACTACAAGTGAGTGTTAGGGGCCTCCTCTACAAGAATTTTGAGTTATGTTTTGGGAATTGCGCGGGAGTAGAACACATGAAATGCCGACCAAGGGACAATTGCACTAAAAAATATGAAAGATGTTAGTCATTTTGGCACATTGCTTGGGCTAAATACCCATTGTAAAATATATAAATATGTAAGGGGTATTGGGGTAAAAGGTGGATTATCTAAGGGTTACTTGATTCGATTGGTATGCTTTTTTGGGCATGTTTTAGAGACACTTTTGTGAGGGTATGATCGAGACATGAGCAACGTGCACATATATTGTAAGACCTATTCCAAATGACAATAGAGAAGATGGTTTTTTGTGAGTGAAATGATTATGTGTCATGATATAATCAATGTTCTCTTTATTGTGCACTTATGATATGCTATGTTTTATAGGTGAATTGTTTATTTGAGTGAACTATCTATTGTTATGGATTATCTCTTTATGTACACATGCTCTGAACTCTAAGTAGAATGCTTTTGTTATGAATATGATATATTTTTACGCTCACATGTTGTGATGGTTAAGTAAGATGTTTGGTAAAATTGCTCCCTTCTCTGCATTAGTGCATAAAATTGGTTCTCAACCCTTTGTGTGTCTTAGGTTTCATGCTAGGCACACAATTGTGGTTTGTTAGCACTAGTCTTGAGTAATACAATGGAAACAAAATGAATTTTAGTGCAATATTCACTCATGTTCTCACTTAGGTAAGCCATACCAATTACTCCTAGATCTAAAAAATAATATATATATAAAATACCCTCACCTTAGGCATAATATATACATCTTAGTGGTAGTAATTTTTGCACCATACTGTGACGTGTGTTTTAAATTTTCCTATTCGACTTATATGTATATATATCACACTACTATGAGGAAGTCTCCTTATATGTACTATCTTGAATTTCGGCCTAACTCTTATGGGTATAAGTTCCATTGCAAGAGACATTGCTTTGATGTTATATTTTGTTTGTTGGGAATAAGTCCCCACTACACATGAGTATGATGATTTATTTGATATATTTGGTGGAATACAAATGTATATGTTTTATTTTAGCACATATATACAACTACATGTGTTGGGAAAGGACCTTAAAGCACATGAGTGACTCTTGATGATGATGATGATTAAATTAAATTTTGATTTTCTTTGTCTCATCAAGTACTCAAGAACTACAACGATATACGAGGTAATCCAATATGCAAGGAGGTTTATAGCTACCTAACTTAGTTGACCAACCCTACGTGAAGGACTTAATAAAGAAGTGACTATAATCTAAAGAAACTACCATGTGATTGGGATCATGCTATATGATACCCAAAGTAAAAATGTTAACAATGATATATATATATATATATGAATAAAAGAGCAAGCATACATAGTAACAAGAGTAACTATAAATAATAATTGATGGATCTATGTATTATTTTTATTAGAATAATCAATTAAATATTTTAATACCTAAAAAGAGTCAAAATAGGAGCTACTGAAAGAGTTCCTAAGTAAGATAAATAAATATCGATTCTACATAAATTAAATAAAAGATTATTTTCAAGAAAACAAATGATTCTTGATTTATCTACCCATTTTCCTAAAGATTGGCTATAAGTACCCAAGCCAAAGAGAGGCTTGGGGATTCCATTCTATTCTAATTAATCATTATTCTCCTAAGAGTTCTCAGAGAGAATTTGTCCAAAAAGAAAAAAGAAATATGGTACAGAACGTGCTATCCCAGATAGGGAAGCCTTACCTTTAGGATCTCTAGACTACTTGCATGTTGGAAACAACTTGAGGGGATCCAGATTGAAACAAAGAATGATTACGGGTCATGGTTTGGTGGAATGTGGTGGTTCCCAAGTTATCGAGTTGACAAATTTGAGTTCAAAATTGTCTATGTTCTTGTTAATCCTGTGTGCTTGAGTGTGGAGGGTTCTAGCCATTAAAATAGCTTTAGGTTGCAAGTATGAGGTTTTACCTTCGTTACACTTCTACATATTTTTATTAAAGTAGGGTTTTACAATCATGAATGAAAATCTGTACAATATATGTTTGCTTAGCAAGGTTTTCCTTTTGTTTACAAAACCTCAAAGCATGAACTCTTTGTATCTAAACCCTAGGAAAATATAGTTTATATTCTTTGAGTATTATTCTTTTCAATGGTCATTTATACATGTCATAAATTTAGTCTTCTATGTATTTGTTTAAATATCTAATAGAGTTCATCTTAGACTTAAACTCTAGATTATTTGAGATAACTGGTTTTCTTTATTCTATTCAAAATCAGATTCAAAGTTAAAACAAAGCTTCCATAAATATAGTCAAAATAAAACTTATTATCATTTAAACTAGATACATAACATTTTAAATAAATAAATAAATAATCTATAAGCTTAAAGAATCAACTAACCATATCTCATATCTCCTATAAATCATTTAAATCCAACTCTAAGCATATATTTCCAAATGCTAGAAGATTTCATATTGTGAGCACGTATGCTTCCTTTTTTCCATATTAAAATCAAACATAAACAACCTTTCGTAAAATTTTTTCATGGCCTTGAAGATAAACATTAAAACCATGCTAAGAAAACATAAACCCCTACAAGTTTTATCAAACCCACCCCATCCATCGAATCCTATACAAGATTGGCTGTAGGATAAATCTCACATATTACATTATGAAAACCTTTTACACAAATCCCATCCATCGAAACCTTCTAAGGTTTGGCTGTAGGCCAATTAATATACAAATATATCGAACTACTATAAACGAAAAATAAGGACCAAACTCACTTTTTTTATAAACAAAATTATTAAAAATAGAGTCATTTTGTTTACTATTTGATAATTAAACTAAATGCACCTAGTATCGAATCCTGTGAGATTCCCAACCCAAAACCACAACATGTTCCATAGAAACAATCGAGGATCGACTCTTGTAGACACCACGGCTAAAACCAAAACCCACACTAATAAAACCCCAAGTCTAATTTGTTAGACATCCGAGGATCGAATCTTGTAGGCATCTTGGCTAAAGAAAAAAAACCAACAATAAATCAAACCACAAGTAAGAATCATTAAAAATCCTAGGATCGAATCGTGTAGGCACCACTACTAAACGCAAAAAAGAAAGATGCAACATACATAGTAAGGGTTTCACCTCTTACGCTTCCCACAAGAATTTCAAATATAAACCAACAATTTAAAATAGATCTGATCTATGCTCTCATAACCAAATACATAGTCACATCTTTAATAAACATAAAAACCATATGTGGAGGTTGCGTATTCACCTAAGGGCCAAGCCAAGCTTCCAAGATCACTACGATAGCCACGATAGTTAATAATTCATACACCAACGAATATAATGCACAAAATTTGTAAAATACATAGTCGTGATATCCATAGTGCCATTGTAAACAATGACATTGAAAAGAAAACAGACACACCATTAAAGTTTAAACGCATATATTTCCATTAAAACAATACACCATTACATTACAAAATGTTGCAACACAACAAAATATTTACAAAGCCAAAGTCTCTTGACAAAGGCATATACAGTTGCATCCCTTAGATCCCCAAACTATGAAAAGAACCCAAACTAAGTATGAAACCCAACAAATCGAAACTACACACCGATATATCTCCCAACCCATAGTTCAATTCTATGTCAAAACAAACACACAGAGGTAACGGCCTTCACTTTTTCTTGCAAGGATTACCCGCTTAGAGGTTGCACAGGCCACCTAAAGAGCCACCATCAAAGTCATGTTTGAGCCACCCTATTCTACCTACAAAACCAAAAAAACAGGAGCAATGAGAAGTATGCAGGAATTAATGAAATCAACAAACCATTACATTATTGCAGACCACCTCAAGAACATTACGTGACAGAAGAGCTGGGGGGGGGGGGTTGTTGTATTTCGTGAAATAGCTCCCGGGAGCTTGAAACCACTAAGAAAAACTAGAGAGAGACCAAATGAAACACATATCGATGATAACCAACATTCTACGCTTCTTTCCCACGTTTCCCAAGGAGCAATTAAAGTGCCACCCTATCCTCCACTACCCACAAAATTAAAACCCATAGAGCTATAGTCAATCTCACTCTGAATTTCCATAGTCCACCGCCATAGTGTTAAAACCATAACAAAATCCTCTAATGCAATGTTAATACAAAGTTGTATGGCATATGAAATATGCCATAAACCAAGTATGTTCAACCCATAGTTTTCCAAGGTACTTTTTACAAGGTTTCCCATGGTATATGGATCATGTTTTAAACCCTAGGAATTTTACCATAAGTTGTACAAATTATACAATATTTATACCAAGGTGGTTAAGGTTTTTAACCTTAAAAATAATAATGACTACCACAAAGTTTATAACCATACACTTAACCAATTTTGCAAATGTAGGACTTAGGCACAGTTATGCGTAGGACTTTAGTCCTTTCTTTTCATGAGCTTTGAACATGATAGTTTAGTATAGATGTAGTGCTCTAGGATGTCTTTACTTATCATGGTCATAGACAGAGTTCACCCATTCGAGTGACCTACACATGAGTAGGAGCCTGCATTAGTTCGCAATGGACTATGTAAGCCCCTCAAAGTAGTAGGGAACCTTACCTTTTTTAGTGGACCGTGAAGGTATAAAACCCTCCCACTCCATCCCTTGATATTCAAAGGTGAATCAACGTTCTTAATAAATAAAACCATAATGAAAAATAAGACATATAAATAGGAAGTAAAATGTAACTGAACGAGCATCAACAAATGCCCAAATACTAGAAGAGACAAATGTTCGATACTAGTAGAGATAGGCATAGTAATCATATAAAAATATCCAAGTAATATAACCACATAAAAATAAAAAGAGAGCTTATGCTACTTAGATATAGTAACAATGACAAATACATTCCACAGAAGTTAAAACAATGTCCTTGAAAGATAGCATTTAACTAGCCTATAATTTTTTTTTCTCGAATTTTAGGGACATTACACTATAACACATATATCTAAGGAGAACAAGGCAAAGGAAGTGAACTGCAAGGGGAAATTTTACCCCCCCTCAATTTATATGTACAATAAATGAGTAAATCTTGATTACCCATTCACAAGTGGAAATGTTATTTTTTCAATAATATATGTATGAAGGAGTAACTCTTAAGAACATGTGTTTCCTCTTAGGATGTCATAGATTCAAATGTGGAGAGGGGTAGGGCATGTACAATACATCAGTAAAATTTAGTAGTCAAATAAATTCACTTAGGGGGTATTTATCCCACAAAAAACAGGGGCTCACACATCACATTGGTGTCTAATTTGGTTGTGACTTTTAAAATAAATAATAATAATAATAATAATAATAATAATAATAATAGTTGTTGTTATTATCATTATCCCATGATTTTTTTATTTCAAGTCAAATACTCTATTGTCAAAAATATAATTTAATAAAATAAATGATAAAAATAAAAATAAAAAACTATATTTTGGAATTCCAAATAATATTCAATTATTTTTTTTACTTAACTAAAATTTGAAAACGTATCAGATTATTACCATGGGAAAAAACAGTTTTCAACCCCTTCTCTTCTTAAAAAACCATAATAAATAAAATGGCCAAGGTAATTTTATTTCAAAGTAAATCTTACGGAATCAAAGCTTATCAACAATGAGCCAAGCTTTGAATCTTGAGGGTTTGTGAGCATATATATTTAGAGTGGGCCATTAGTGAACAATGTAGTTTTGGTAAATAAATCAGTAAATTTATGGAAGAAAGATACAGAAACTTGGGCGGCAGAGGGTTGCTATTCTTCATCTTATATTTGCTCTGAGCTTTCTCCTTAAACATAGCAAATTTCTATTGGTACTACCATCGTTTATTCACTATTATCAGTTGATCAAGTGAAAATGTTATTTTATATTCAATTTAACCTTTGGGCATTGGTCTCTTAATAGTTTTAAAGCATACCCTTGACCTATTTGTCCAATTTAGCGCCATAGGATTTGCGTTGAGATCATTTCTATGACTATTACAACATGAAAACGACTATGGGTTAGAAGGTTTGACATATCTGATCTGTTGGGTTTAGTCCTCATTGCTCTATCTAGGTTTTTTATTACCCAATCTTTATTTTACAGTAGATGTTTCTCCCATGCGAGCAATTAATCCCTGTCTTTGATAGCTAATTATGGAACCCATCCTCTAACCTAGCTGTTTCCTACTCCAATACATCTACATGAAGCCTCTCTTCTCACCCTTGATCTAGAGATTGTAGATTAGACATTTGTCTGTACGATCTGCAACTTCCTATACAACTCAAGGAAATTCCAAAATGTCCAACTCTTTTCTTCTAACACTCGCCCATCAAGCTTAACATATAACGACAGTACATAACAACATGAATGGTCAAGGATTTCTTCCCCATTACCAGTCAAGATGATAAGAGTTTAGGTCTGTTCCCCAACCACATCAATATCTTCTCTCAATTTCACTTCAGCGGAGGGCATTGAAGATGCAATTAATTGTCCATAGAAGTGGTGTTGTGCAGCACAGTTCCTAACCGAGACATTGGTTTCTTAAGTGGTAGAAGAGATCGGTGGACCTAAGAAACCAGAATACTAAATTTTCTTTAGGATACTTATGGAAATATCATGGCACATAAGAATGAAAGTTCAACCTAGTTGGTAGTTGTTTGATCTCCTTTTCTTTTACAACATCATTCCTTTCAAACTACTTCTCAACCAGGACAACAACCAATTTATTCTAGTTTACTTTATAGATACTTATATTGTTAAACATATAAAGTGGTCATATGTATTCATGCTTGATTGTCAATACAACATAAGTATAACATCAAACATAAACAAATTCAAACTTGGGATGGAGCAACAAAGTTAAGCGTACTGTATGCATTAGTGAGCCATGGATCATTAAAATATGGTTAAGAATGCACTCTTTAGCATGCACATTTAGTCAAATCAAGATTTTTACACTGTTAGAAGAATAAAATTGAATTTTAAAAACTTTAAAGAATGGTAAAACAAAGTTTTAAATAAATTTCAAAATAGTTAAACATGAATCAAAGTTAAGGATGATGTGTGTAAGGTTAAGGATCTTCTAGTCATTCCTAGGCCATGAATCACTTAGATTTGGTTGATGGTGAATAATGGAGCATTCATTTACGGGCCTACTTTTTAGGTCACATAAAAATTCTAGATTGTATGAATCCTACAAAACATTTGAATGGATTTTAAACTTAGTCAATAAGTAGATGTAACTAGTTCTTGATTAGACAAATAAAGATCATGAAAGAATATAATCTTAAAAGCATCCAATGTTAGAAGGATGGATATTATCCTTTATTGTCTTTGAAAGGAGACCCATTCCACATTTTATTGGACCATATCCTTTATTGTCCTAGTTGTCCTTAATAAAGTTAATACATGCAGAGGTTAAATTTCCATTTCTAATAGTTAGACTAGTAGATGTTATGTAAATCTCTCCAAAGGTTTTCCAAATGACTTGATTCATAAGTGTCAATC
The DNA here is from genome assembly GCA_001517045.1 of Pseudotsuga menziesii. Classification (NCBI taxonomy): domain Eukaryota; kingdom Viridiplantae; phylum Streptophyta; class Pinopsida; order Pinales; family Pinaceae; genus Pseudotsuga; species Pseudotsuga menziesii. The sequence goes on from LPNX010655946.1 coordinate 77,812, forward strand.
TCTCTAGAGTGAAAAAATGAAGTTGGGAAACGATTCCATGACAAATCCTTTTTTTTGTATAATTTCTAATTTCTCGGCCAAGAAAAAAGTCAACAAATTTCTTCGGCCGAGAGTTGTTATATTTCTCAGATGAGAAATTAACCATGGTTAACATTCTGTCGTCTGAGAGTTGTTCCATAGTTAGATAATGTTTCAGCCGAGAGTTTTAAACCTTCTCATCTGAGAGTAATGGCATACTTTTTACATTAAACTCTTGGAATGGTTTCTCAGCTGAGATATTAGATTCCTTTTTAACTCTCAGCTGAGAAATGTTTAACTATATAAATCCAAACCCCCTCCCTGCCTAGCCGACCATCATCATAATTTTATTGGTTTTTCTCTTTGAAGCTTCCTCCATGAAAACTAAGTGATTTCTTTTCACATTTGGTTATTGGCATTTTGGCATCCAGTTAGTCCATCCTCTCCATTTCACTAGTTTTTCGGTGAGGGTAAGAGGTTTTCGGAGCATCCACCATCGCACCATTTGAGGTTTTTTGGTCAGGCAGGGTAACAATTTTTCATGCTTGGTAATGCCTGTTCGAGCTTGCAAACATAGTGAGGGAACCCATTTCATGTGGTATTTCAGTCGACCATCATCATCGTTTTGGTTCACACCAAGACGAAGGGGTTTCTGCTCAATTAGGTCATAATTTTCTATCTTGGTACATGCATTTTTTCATTCTTTACATCCGAAGATACAAGCTACATTTCTTTTCTAAAATTACCAGTTCTCAATTCGCCGTGTTCAGACTCTCTATCTTCTAGTTATGCCACCATTTATGTATTGAATTTACCATCTCTTGGGGGAGCAATATAAGCATTAAACCAAAACGCCCCCAACCCACCGAAATCTGGCAGTGAAATTCTGGTTTAAATCATAATTTAGAGGGTTTAAATATCAATTTTAAGAATCTAGGTTATCTGTGTGATTTTAAAAATAGGGATTTAGTCTATAATAGGAAATTGAAAGTGATAACATTGCAAATTGATGATGATAACAATTTCCTGGACACCAATCATAAAAGTCGCCTCCCTTCTTCCACCCCATTTCAGATACAGGTCATCATTAGGAACATAACCACTCATTGATTTGTGGTGGGTTAGTTGGTATCCCTATCTACTATGTCCCATTAAACTTGGCAACAATTTGGCTCTCCTACTATTGTTCCATCAAACACTAAGTTTAGAGCTTTTGATGTTCGAGTTTACACCCTAAGTAACCCCATACCCATACATCCCGTACCTTCTTAGTCACATACTGCAACTATTCACACATGAACACCTCCTTCCTGAGCACATGTTATTGAAACTAAGAGAGGACCTAACCTGGCCTACTTAACGAATGGAAATTTGACAGCTTAGTTGTGGGATCTTCGAGTAGTTCTAGGAACTACATGACTTATGAGATTCTATGGAAGGGAGTAGGAACTTACATCATTGATATTAAATTTAGATACACATTGCATGAATGTCAGTGGGGTTTTGGTTATATTTTATCCTATGCATCCCGTCCAGTAGCTGTAGTATGAGTTTTATGCCTTGCTGTAGTGTGAGAATGTCGAGTTGTAGGGTTTGTACCTAGCCTGTACATAGCCCCGTCTATGCTCTTAAACTTTTATTTCCTGTTGTGGTGCTGTGAGATGTTGAGGTGTGGCACTGTGAGGTGTTGAGGTGTTCGATCCAGTTATGAGAGATTGCATATTGAAACACTCACTACTGGAGTCTGGCTCTAGCCCAAAGTTGAGACATGCTCTCTAACCACTTGTGAATAAGGGGCATGGCTACCTTTAATAAAAAAAATCGTGAATGATAGAATTATTTTCAATTGGGAAGCCATCATTTATTACTCTTTGAAAGAAGCCATCAGAGTTGCAAAAGATCCCAAACCTAGTTAGCAGCCTATGATTTACATTAGCTCCTACTTGATGGACATGATCTATGCTGCCAATCAATTTACCAGAATGGAATTTGAGACATGTTGTTTCCATACGAGAATATCAATTAATACATCTTACTGACAAATCATGAGAGCTCTTGGACCCTGCTAGGAATTTATTTGGCATTTGACAACAAACCTGTAATTAGCTTAAACAAATAAACCATGACCGAGAAATCATTCAGTCAATAGGGCGAGCATAGCTAGTCGATAGGGATGAGTAGTGATACATATGTCATCCAAAGTTACCTCTTCAATGAACCCTATGATTAAATGTGCCTTTTGGATAGGAGTGCTTTGACTATATGTAGCAGGTGCCATAGATGTAAATAAGGATGTTAAAAAGGAAGGGAACTAGCTGGATAACAACATGGATAATGAACTAGCAAGCAATGACTAGCTATACCGAGTAAATTAATTTTATATATGCTTAGGCCAGCATTCTTAGGATGGAGAGGGCCCTTGTTATTTTCTTATCATTGTTGTTGCTCACAATAAGCCCTACGATAAACCATACTCTACTCTATGTTGTGGTCATAAACCTAGTGGTATTCATATAATTTGTTAGGCTCAGGTCTAGGATGATTCTAAGCACATCTAGGTTTATCCTACTATGCAGGAGTGAAAGTTCCTATAGGTGGTGTAGTAGCAACGGGAAGAGAAACAATGGGTATTGGTCATGTCTAAGGATATTAGGTTTGGTGGTTATGCTGTAATATCTAGATGGGTGGTTATTATTGTTAAGGAGGCTATGCTAGGGAAGCTTGTGGCTATGTAGTAGATGATACAATGCTAATATGGGCTCGATGTCTTGGGCATAGCTGGTAGGAAACAAAGCTAGTAGCATAGGTACCTTACCCCCTTTCACCATAAATTCTACCCCTCAAAACTAGTCACTTTCGACAGAGTTTGTGCACGCATGCTCGACTGAGAAGGAGAGGAATTGACTTTATTCCATCGAAGAATACTTTATTTAGGACGATTAATGCCTTATGAGGAGGTATTATGAACTGAGGCTGGTTCCTAAGAGTTTTATTTTTTTCCTTTCGTACAAAGGAGTGAGCAACCAACCCTTGTTTTACCCTAGTCAGGTCACTCACCATAGATTTTAACAACTTGTTCACTTCCTCCATGATTATAGGATTCCTATATAAAGGTTACTAGTATAGTGGGTTATTAATAGTCCCCCCCCATACATAGGTTCTCCTGGGTGAAGATAATAGCATGAATCCATCCATTCTATCATCCTAGGTTGAAGATATAAAGCCTAGGTATAGGTTGTTGAATCCCATTGGCCCGCCCCCAGTAATTTAAAGTCTAGTGACTATGAAGCTCTTCCATAGAATGTGACTTGGGGGAATAAATATATCCTATTATATTGTGGTACCTTAAATTTAAATTCTTGACTTTAAGTAAGTAGTTGTTGTGGAAATTTTAGTTTTCCCTAAGTTGATGGTTGAATCCCATGTTGTATGTCAATTTTTCAATTATCATTTGGAGAGGTATCCATGAACAACCTAGATAATCAATCTTATTTCATAAAGTTTACTTTAATAGAATTACATTGAGTCAATCAAAGTGAAACTATGCCAGTATTAGAGTGGAAGGCCTAGCCATGGTATACATGCTCCATATGTTTGACCATTATTTGTTAGGTGGGTATTTTAAATTCGTCATAGATAATTTAACTATGAAGTCAATAAAACTATGTTCGGAGGTCATATGTAAATATGGTGACTCTTATTTTAGGAATTTGTCTTTGAGGTTAACTATCTCTATCTACAACATCATAGATAAGCACAAGTAAGAACTATTATAAACACATTATTTAAATAAGTAGAACATTAACACCATAAATTAATTGGAATAAGAAGAAGCATCAATCTATTTATCAGTACAAAGCTTACTAATAATACTTACAGTAAATTTATTAGCTATGTAATATCCATAATGTATGAGCATATTGTACAGTGATCTAATTATCATTACTAGAAGAACCCTAGTTTTATCAGTATTCTATGTAAGTTCTTATTATAAATACAAAGTATATTTTTTGAGGCCGATCCGAACTAGGTATGTCCCTTTGTGTCCACCATATTTTTTAGGCTGATCTAGACTAGGTATGTCCCTTCGTGTCCACCATATTTTTTAGGCTTATCTGGACCATATCCAATATTAGATGCTTACTAGAACTACTCAGTAAGACTAAAAACAACAATCATAGGTGGAGTACTGTAATATCCCAAATTGAATATGGTATAGATTATAGATAATTTGATATTATGAATCTTGACACTTCTTAGATCAATACATTCCTTAACTTCTTTTTTGTTTGTAAATGAGGGTGTAATGTTTGAATAGGGTTTATTATTAGGAATTTTCACAACACAATTCATTTTTCCTTATCATACTAGACTTGTTGATATCTATACCCAGTAATGATCTTTATTTGTATCCAATATCATACTTAACCCAGAGATTGATAAAAAATGCAATATATATCCATAAATAAAAGCAACGTAGAAATAATGTAGATTTAGGAAATTATCAGATCTGATCTGAGAAGTACCTTGGACATTAATAACTGAGATGGAAGTATTTTAAGAATCAACATAGTTGAATTGTAGATGATTGTACAAATGCTTTTAGTGATCAAGGTGATGCCCAAAGTCTGAAGATAATGAATGCCTAAGAATGTCCCAGCTATGCAAATAATTAATTTCCCAAATTGATGGTTCACGCCATCTGAAATAGTGATAAGGGTGGATTGCTTGATGGCTGTAGTAACTTTATATAAACAACAGATTTATGAATATGCTTCAACTAAATGGAATCTTTGAGTACCACGCTCAGCTAGGAGCACCTTCCATGTGTTGATCCATTCCTTCTTATGTGCATGGAGATCTCAAATAATAATGGAAAGTCAATCTCTGAGGGCTGTAGCAGTTTGATGTATAAACATAGATGATGAATAGGCCCCAATGAAAGTGGGTTTACTTGAGAGCTATGCCCAGATTGGAGGAAGGGAATCCAAATAGACTAATGATGCCTCTCTTCATTGTATGCAACCCTTAAAGATGTGAACATGATATCTTTAGTACTCAATCCCTCTTATCTAGGGAAATTTAAGTGAGCCTCCTTTGCATTATTTCTTTCCTGTAGAGATCACCGGGCTGATTTCCCTCTTGATAATCCTCTGCTCACTAATAACTTGTTGCCAATAGAATGAACCCTTTCCCACATGTTGACGGGCCGAAATGGCACAAGTGTCAACCAAGGAACAACCCGATCCAAGAGTTTTCGAGATGCTATCAGTCGTTTAAGTAGCTGCCCCTGACGGGATTAAGGCCCCATTGCCTTTCCTAAATCACTCCTAGCTACAGGAGAAAAACTAAAGCTACTGTTTATTAATTAGATATACGTTATACCTATGAATGTACAAATAAAGCTAATTGATCTGATTACTATCTTACAAAATTAATCACTGAAAATTAATCTACTGAATCAGTTAATTGATAATACAAAAATAAATGGTTAACTAATATTAACATGATCGATAGATTACAGAAAGGAGTACATTATACACATGTACACTAATCACAAAATCAGAAAACAATTTGACAGTGATATGAATATAAGAATCTGATCAAATGAATTTTCAATAACAGAAAACTAACTACTCTAAATCCTATCCTGATCAGGAGCGTCGAACAACATTAACCTGGAATCAAATTGCCAATAATTCAACTGTGCTAACAATCCTAATGATATTCAAAAAAAAAATTAGAATTTAAACAAGATCACACCGTGAACAAATATATCACATATTATTGATAACAATATCAAATTTATAGCATGACATATATCAGCAAATCAAAACTAGCATAAGTCGACATTTATAGATGATGTATTTGCATAATTCATTAAAGAAATCATGACAAACATAATATTGTAGAAAAAGTGACAAGATCAAAAGATATCATAAACACATTCGCATAGCATAAATACTGTGAATATGTATATAAACATCACCAGTTAAAAGTGCTGTAGCTACTGACAAAAAATTGTCTAAAGTCACAGGAAAAATAACAGTGATCTTGTCATCACCCTTTTCACAACTATCAACCCCCCCTTCCAGTACAAACATGTCTCTTTTAAATATCCCAAATCCCATATGGAGACCGTTCTACAAAACTGGAAACTATCTAATCTAAATCTCAACCAATCTCATTAAAAATGACAAATGAAATATGTCATTTTTAATATATGGAAGAATGTTTTGAAATTGGAGAGATTCAACTGATAGTGCAAAATAAAAAATGACAAAAGCACTGATGATATATTGACACCTGGGAAATAATATTGCCAATCAATTTGTTCCCGATTATCTAGGGATCATCCAGAAAGTAAGCTATTATCAAAATCCAAGAGAGAACAGCAACAACATCACCTACGATACTACACATAAAAGATATATAATTAAAACACACGCAAAAGTGAAATAAAATAAACTAAATAATGCAAAAATCAATACACACCAATACTTGTAACAAAATAACTTGATTATTACTTGATCATAACTTCAAACCTGAAAACAATAGTAAGTTCACCCAAAACATTATAGATTAATAGGAGCGTTAAACACCTGAATGTTCACACCACTTGATGGATTCTATGACTGACCCTTGATTGCATCAGAGTGAGCTGTGTATTCAATTCACGGATCTTCTCCTCGTTCTTATGACTCTCATTTTGGAGTTTCAATACTCTGCGAATTAACCTATTCTTATGCTTCTTTAAACGCAGTAGACACTTATCACCTAGATCAACATTCTCTCTTAGCCTCAAATTCTCAGCTCTGATAACATCATCATGTGTCACCATCTCTGCGAGTTCTATTTCCATCCTGTTTATTTTATCTAGCAGACAACCGACAAAGAATGGATGAACAGTTTCACCAATTTGACAAGACCTGGGCAAATTAACATCAATAGACTTGCCTTTCGTTGGGGAGTCAACCACAAGGTCAACCTAAAGATCCTTAATAGCCTCATGAGGACTATTACCTGCAGGGTTTATGAAAGGCTCATGATCAACATCAAGACCATTATTAGGAAAAACAGTTTTCTCTTCTTCATCGTCAATCACAACTGTCTCAATATCAATGTTTTTATTCACAGAAGGTTTAATAGTGCTACCTTTAGTAACCATGCTTCTTGTAAACCTACCAGTGAACTTATCATTCAACCTTTTTCCCTTCGGTTCGTGGGTATTATCAACATTACGCTTTGGTGTAATCAACGATAGATTTGAAGGCCTCCTCAAGCGCTTAGAAGGAAGAGGAGTACCGGGACTACTCGCAGGAGAAGGAACATAGTCATTACAAACGCTTGAGCTCATACGACCGGTAGGGTTTGACACAGGATCGCGTAAAGGTGAAGCTGAAAATCGACTAGGTTCTTGGTGCCTAACACATTCTTTAGGACAATCAAATTGACAGTGACAAAAGGCCAAGAAGCCATTAGACTCATTAAAATCATCCCATGACCGGTTTTGTTTAGATAATTCTCTCTCAACTAAAGTCCTAACCAAGCCATGATGAAACAAGCTGTGACTAATGTTCTTCGGACCCTTTCTAATGGCCGAGGACATTTTTGTCATACTCTTAACTAGATAATGAGGAAAATTAAGAGGAAAACCGATAAACATAGCCATCAACCGAAGGTGATATACATAATCTGAGGAGAGACGACCTTCACAGGTCACGTACCTATGGATAATGTCGAGGACCAATCGCCATTCCTTTTTGAAGCATTTTCGACATACCCTAGTTCTGAATGATACATCTTGATAGGGATTCTTCAACATTTGCTACCACTCAGTCACCTCCATCTGCTTCTACTTAAACCATCATTCGCCTGTTAATGGAAAACCAGTAGCAAGAGAAACCGAACGTTCATCAACCCTAAACTGGAGATCAGCTATTTTAACCCTGGAATCGTCCAACGACAAAGCAAACAGCCTTGTGACCTTCGGGTTCGAATATGAGAACCTGCAGATGAATGGCAACCATCCGACTGCTTCCACCCTAGCTAAGAGTTCAGGGTTTGAGTCAAGGAGTTTCGTCTCACAGGGCTCGACCCTTACCACCGGAGCCATAGCTACCTGTGCAAATGCCCGAAACCGTGCATAGAAAAGACACCACAAGTTGAAATGTGACAGTGAACTAGAGAGAAAGCACTCAGGGTGCAGACCGAGGATAACACATAGGAAATGGAACCCAATTCTGTGATAAACAAAATACATCATGAGCAAACGCAGCCAATAACCTTGAAAACTCGGCATGGAGGGGAATGATCACGCAGCGAGGCAATTGAGTGATGAAAACTGATGGTGAAGCCTCTAGATAAACTCATGCTGCCATTATTTATTCGGCGTTATTGACATGAAACCACTCATTGTATACAACACATGTGTTGAACGAGAAGGAAGCCATGACATTGATCACGTACTAGCCATTCAATGTGATCGACATAGTCGAGTACAAATGCCATGATACCATATCACCCTCGCAGTAGGTAAATCAGCATTGGAGGCGATGACATGAATTAATTTGACCATAAGTGATAAACCTATGTCACCCTTACCGTAGATTTGATTTAACCTTTGAAGGTGGCGAGTATGCAACATAATACAAATCATCAAACCAACACCAAACTTTGCAATATAGACCATATTATAAAATCAACATTAAACAATTATGGTAATATTGAGTATGGTTCGGAGTCGAAAGGGTGAACTTAGGATAAGGTATGTTTGTATAAAATATTTGGCCTTTGCTGCCCTAGGCCTTATCAAAGTTACAACAAACCAAACATGCATACCAATTGATTAATATTCGAATGAAGACTCATGGTGCAAGGCACTAAAGCGTATCTCTTAAGTCAAAATGATAAGTCCATCCAAACTAATGATTTTAATGCAGTGATTTATGTCGACTAACCAAAGTTCACAAAGGTTGTAAAAACATAGAATTTCATCAAATAAGTAGCTCACGGAATGTCCCAATTTCAATAGATATTGATTCTTTAGATTTGAAATGAGAAATTTGAACATTTCATCAAAACAAAATAGAATTTTGTTTTATGAGATATGTTTTTTAAGGTTGTTCAGTAGTGACACAACACCACAGTAAATCGCTACCATGTTCTTTTGAGGAGGAATGGATGGAGATAACCATGATTTCAGTATAGAATTCAACAGTAGCAGTATAGAGGAATATTGTTGCCCAGAACTTGGTGAAGACCCCCCTTTCTCAACAATGATAGGATCACTGCCATGATTAATGGACGAATATGCCCAGCTATAAAATTTAGGGAATCTCCAATAATTCCCTAAACATAATGAATCTTTGATGCAATGAAGTACACAATGGTGAATCTTGATGATTTTCCCTAGCAATTGGTTAGGTTGTATAGAATTCACCATTGAATCCAATTAGGTCAAGCCAATCCCCCCTAAAGCCTAAGTAGCTCACCGAGCTCCCAAAACGTGTTTCCAAAAGATGAACACTAACAATGATAATGTTTTGGTTCAACTAACCTTCTTATATAGCTTTTAGGGTTTGCATCTCAATTTTAGGGTTTGTAGGAATGCTAATTTTAGGGTTTGCATGCATGTCACTTTTAGGAACATTTCAAAGATAGTTGCAAGACGAGTACAAAAAAATACTCTTGAAACTCAAGGAGAAAATAGTAATCTTGGGTGTAAGCCACAGTGGCAAGATGAGTAGAAATAAATACTCTTGAAGCTCATGTTTTTGGTAGCTAACCAATTTATCTAATTTAATATTTAAAGGAATTTAGGTATTTTTTGTGATATTAGGTAATTTGTCCCCTAAATGTTTCTCATTTTTCTTTCCGAGGTAACATATTTGGGAGGGAACCTCCTGGGCAGTTCCTCTCATTCCAAGGATGGTACTCAAGGTAAACCATAGATTGTTTAGGGCACAAGGCCATGTTAAAAACTCAGGAATAGATTATGTATAGCTAATCAACATTCAACTCACTAAGAGGAAACATGCCAGAAAGTAGGATTTGAACTCCGGTGGTGAGGGTAACAATTTTTGGGGACACCCCTTTTGTACCATAATTTTGATGAATAGGGGCATGTATCTAACAAAATTTCCAATGATTTCATAGTTTGGTTTTGTGCTCATTTTTGCAAAGAACAAAAAGAGATGTCAAAGAAAGCCTCTCTTATCCCAAGTAAGATGTGTTTCTTAATCAACAACATAATTTTATAGGGCTGCCAAATGAAGACCACATGATGTGTTTCACTCTAGTTTCACATGCATAACCATCATTGGGGAATGAATTTTGTCTCATGATGTTCATTTGGGGAGGTATACCATTATATGTTTATCTTGCTGCCCCATTAAATATGTCACTTGAGGAATCATTGTATTCACAAATTCCTATTCAATCAATGAAGTACACAATGGTGAATCTGGATGATTCACCCTAGAATTTGGTTAGGTTGTATAGATTTTACCACCGAAATAATTAGGTCAAGGAAATCTTCCCTAACCCTAAGTAGCTCACTTAGCTCCCAAGTCGTGTTTCTGAAAGATGAATAATAACAATGATACCCTTTCGGTTCAACTAACCTTCTTATATAGATTTTAGGGTTTGCATGTCAGTTTTAGGGTTTGCATGCATGTCACTTTTTAGGTTTGCATGCATGCCATTTTTAGGGTTTGCATGCGTGTCACTTTAGGAACAGTTCAAAGATAGTGGCACGATGAGTAGAAAAAAATACTCTTGAAACTCAAGTAGAAAATAGTAATCTTGGGTGTAAGCCACAATGGCAAGATGAGTAGAAATAAATACTCTTGAAGATCATGTTTTTGGTAGCTGACCAATTCATCTAATTTAATATTTAAAGGAATTTAGGTATTTTTTGTTATATTAGTTAATTTTCCCCATAAATGTTTGTCAAAATTCTTTTCTAGGTAACATATTTGGGAGGGAACCTCCCAAGAGGTTCCTCTCATTCCAAGGATGGTACTCAGGGTAAACCCTGGATTGTTCAAAGCACAAGGCCATGTTAAAAAATCATGAATGAATAATGTAAAGCTAATAAACATTCATCTCACTAAGAGGAAATATGCCAGAGAGTGGGATTTGAACTCTGGTGGTGAGGGTAACAACTTTTTGGGATACCACATTTGTCCTATAATTTTGTTTAATAGGGACATGTATCTAACAAAATGTCCAATGATTTCACAGTCTGGTTTTGTGATCATTTTTGCAAAGAAGAAAAAGAGATGTCAAATAAATCCTCTCTTATCCCAAGTAAGATGTGTTTGTTAATCAACAATGTAATTTTATAGGGCTGCCAAATGAAGACCACGTGATGTGTTTCACTCCAGTTTTGCATGCATAATTATTCTTGGGGACTGAATTTTGTGTCATGATGTTTATTTGGTGAGGTCTAGCATTATATGTGTATCTTGTTGCCCCATTAAATATGTCACTTAAGGAATCATTGTATTCACAAATTCTTATTCAATCAATCAAGTACACAGTGGTGAATCTGAATGATTCACCCTAGAAATTGCTTAAGTTGTATAGATTTCACCACTGAATCTAATTAGGTAAGGGCAATATGCCCTAACTCTATGTAGCTCACTGAGATCCCAAAACGTGTTTCGAAAAGATGAATAATAACAATGATACCCTTTTGGTTAAACTAACCTTCTTATATAGCTTTTAGGGTTTGCATGTAATTTTTAGGGTTTGCATGCATGCCACTTTTAGGGTTTGCATGCATGTCACTTTTAGGGTATGCATGTCACTTTAGGGTTTGCATGCACGTCACTTTTAGGTTTTGCATGAATTCCATTTTTAGGTTTACATGTGTGTCACTTTTAGGAACATTTCAAAGATAGTGGCAAGATGAGTAGAAAACAATACTCTTGAAACTCAAGTAGAAAATAGTAATCTTGGGTGTAAGCCATAGTGGTAAGATGAGTAGAAATAAACACTCTTGAAGCTCATGTTTTTTGTAGCTAACCAGTTTATCTAATTCAATATTTAAATGAATTTAGGTATTTTTTGTTATATTAGGTAATTTTTCCCCTAAATGTTTGTCAAAATTCTTTTCTAGGTAACATATTTGGGAGGGAACTTCATGGGTGGTTCCTCTCATTCCAAGTATGGTACTCAGGGTAAACCATAGATTGTTCAGGGAACAAGGCCATGTTAACAACTCATGAATAGATAATCTATAGCTAATAAACATTCATCTCACTAAGACGAAACATGGCAGAAAGTGGGATTTGAACTCCGGTGGCGAGGGTAACAACTTTTTGGGACACCACTTTTGTCCTATAATTTTGTAGAATAGGGACATGTATCTAATAAAATGTCCAATGATTTCACAGTTTGGTTTGTGCTCATTTTCGAAAAGAAGGAAAAGAGATGTCCAAGAAATCCTCTCTTATCCCAAGTAAGATGTGTTCCTTAATCAACAACATAATTTTATAGGGCTTCCAAATGAAGACCACATGATGTGTTTCACTATAGTTTCACATGCATAACCATCCTTGGGGGCTGAATTTTGTGTCATGGTGTTCACATGGCGAGGTCTACCATTAGATGTGTATCTTGCTGCCCCATTAAATATGTCACTTGAGGAATCATTGTATTAAAAAATTCCTATTCAATAAATGAAGTACACAATGGTGAATCTGGATGATTCACCCTAGAAATTGGTTAGGTTGTATAGAATCACCACCAAATCCAATTAGGTCATGGAAATATACCCTAACCCTAAGTAGCTCACCGAGCTCCCAAAACATGTTTCCAAAAGATGAATAATAACAATGATACCTTTTTGGTTCAACTAGCCTTCTTATATAGATTTTAGGGTTTGCATATGAGTTTTAGGTTTTGCATGCATGTCTCTTCTAGGGTATGTATGTCACTTTAGGGTTTGCATGCATGTCACTTTTAGGGTTTGCATGCATGCCAGTTTTAGGTTTTGTATGCATGTCACTTTTAGGAACATTTCAAAGATAGTGGAAAGATGAGTAGAAAAAAATACTCTTGAAACTCAAGTAGAAAATAGTAATCTTGGGTTTAAGCCACAGTGGCAAGATGAGTAGAAATAAATACTCTTGAAGCTCATGTTTTTTGTAGCTAACCATTTTTTCTAATTTAATATTTAAAGGAATTTAGGTATTTTTGTTATATTTGGTAATTTGTCCCCTAAATGTTTGTCAAAATTATTTTCTAGGTAAGATATTTGGAAGGGAACCTCCTGGGCGGTTCCTCTCATTCCAAGGATAATATGTAGGGTAAAGCCTAGATTGTTTAGGGTACAAGGCCATGTTAACAACTCATGAATAGATAATGTATATCTAATCAAAATTCAGCCCACTAAGAGGAAACATGGCAGAATGTGGGATTTGAACTCTGGTGGCGAGGGTAACAACTTTTTGGGACACCACTTTTGTCCTATAATTTTAAAGAATAGGGACATGTATCTAACAAAATATCCAATGATTTCACAGTCTGGTTTTGTGCTCATTTTTGCAAAGAAGGAAAATACATGTCCAAGAAAGCCTCTCTTATCCCAAGTAAGATGTGTTTCTTAATCAACAACATAATTTTATAGGGCTTCCAAATGAAGACCACGTGATGTGTTTACTGTAGTTTCTCTTTCATAACCATCCTTGGGGACTGAATTTTGTGTCATGATGTTCATTTGGCGAGGTCTACCATTACATTTGAATCTTGGAGCTGCATTAAATATGTCACTCTAGGAATCATTGTGTCTAGAAATATATTTATCTTCTTTGACATGTTTTGACATACTTTTAATGTGAGAATTTCTCATCATGAACATATGCACAATGTTAAATTTGGTAAATTTAGTTTTGAAATGTTTTTTAATTTGTTCAAAATTCCTATCATCCACAGCTTCAGAGCTTGAGGGTGAAGAAAGCTTGGCTACTATGCAACAACAAACCCATAGGTCATCGTCAGATAAATTTCATTGTTATTCAATTCATAGTCAAGTATATATAAAAATAAATCTTCTTTTACACATCTAAATATAAGATGTTGTTGTTCCTAGACGGTGGCTCTCAGCATGCCAGGCATCTATCTGAGGGGTCTACAGGGGCCGATGGACAAATGCGAAGGACATGTTTAGTGTCTTATTCTTCAGATATGCCATTACCACGTAGAGAAATTGTTTACATGTACATTTTCACTAGAATTATTGTTTGGAATGTTTTTTAACCTTTGCGAAATTCTTATCATGCACAGCTTCATAGGTTGAGGGTGAAGCAAGCTTGGATACTATGAAGCGACAGACCCATAGGTCATCGTCAGGTAAATTTCATTGTTTTTCAATTCATAGTCAATTATAAATAAAAATAAATGTTATTTTACAAATCTAAACCCGAGATCTTGTTGTGCCTAGCTGGTGGCTCTCAGCATGACATATGTCTATCTGAGGTGTCTGCAGGGGTTGGTGGACAAACAAATAGGATACCATTTCCAGGTAGATATTGTTTTCATACATTTTGACTGGAATTATTGTTTGGCATGATTTTTAATATGTGGAAAATTCTTATCAGGAACAGGTTTACAGTTTCAGCGTGAAGCAATTTTGGATACTATGCATCCATAGTACCTGAGGTCATCGTCACATAAATTGAAATGTTATTAATTTCATTCTGAAGTCGATATAAACATAGATATTCTTGTACACATCTTGATAAGATCTTGTTGTGCACAGGTGGTGGCTCTCAGCACGACAGACATCTGTCTGATGGGTCTACAAGGTCTGGTGCAGAAACAGATAGGGTGCCATTGCGAGGTAGAGATTGTGTACATACAATTTGACTAGAATTTTTATTTTCCATGTTTTTTAACATGTGGAATATTCTTACCATGCACAGCTTCACAGATTTAGGATGAAGTAATCTTGGCTACTATGTAGCCACACTCCCTGAGGTCATCGTCGGGTAAATTCAGTTGTTATTTAATTCATACTTAAGTCTATATGAGCGTAAATATTATTTTACCTGGTCTTTTTAAGATCTCGTTACATGCATAGGTGGTGGCTCTGAGGATGATAGACGTGCATCTGAGGGGTCTATAGGGGTCGATGGAAAAATACATAGGACACACTTAGCGTCTTATTCCTCAGATACACCATCACCAGGTAGAGGTTGTTTACACATGTACATTCTGACTAGAAATATTGTTTGATGATTTTTCTTGTTAACTTACATGTGATTACCTTTTTTTTTGTACATTTGCTTTTAGACATTATGACAATAATGATGGGGCACACAATGATGCATCGGGTATTTCTGAACACATTTTATATGGCCATGTATAATTTGATTGAAAAATTAGATATATATATTAATACTTGCACATGCATCTTCTTACAGGGTTTGCTGTTGATGATCCTAATCCACCTCTCGAGACAAGGAGACGTCGTCGGGTGAATCAATATGCTCAAAATGATATATATGATCCTCTTTACAGTCATCCTAGAGATGTTCTCGAGGAGACTCCTTGGGAAGACAACATCGCTATGCTAACTGTAGAAGAGATGAAGGAGCATTCCTCCAGATTGAAGGAAAAACTTGAATCCTCAAATCTCTCTTTTGGTACTCAACAATGTCTCCACATTGTTTTACACAACCTAAATTGTTTGATCGAGACATATATTGGGGTTGGACCATCAACCCATATTTTTCATGATATGATGTGTAGGAGGTGATTTTCAGTTATGGGTCACCACAAGTTCGAATAAGTAAAGAAAGTTGTCACAAAATATATGGTCTTTTCATGTTTTGACTTGCAGCCAGAAGACAAAAAACGTCTAAAGATTGCAAGATTCAATGATCCCTTGATTGCACCACACATTTATTCGAGGTTCTTGTGTGCATATGGGAAGTTCCCAAATAATGATGAGGTTCCTCAATATTTTTTCAAGATGCTCATTGCAGAGTTTCGGTTTAACATGGACCCCGACAATACAAGTACGGTATCCAATTTCTATGGTGCTAGCAAAGGTCATACATATGAATGGCTTGATGCATGACGAGATGTTCACTATAGGCGTCCGATGCCTTAGTTAGTACGACCACATCCTAGAGTTTTATATTTACCAGAGCAGTTAGAAACAACATCCCAAATAGTAAGAGGGGTGAGGGAAGAGATACGAAAGTCTGTTGGGGCTACATTGGTAGGGTTGGAAATTGGCCTACATAGTATTTCAACTGCATCTAGTATGGATGTAGGCCCATTTGATGATTATTCTGACAATCGCTTGAAAATTATGAGTCAATTAGATCTTGAGCAGTATGCAGCATACTGTAGAGACAATTATAAGCGAGTGGTTGCTCGACAAAATGAAAATAGGGGCATGGTATGCAAGTATGCTATAATATATGAAATCTAATGTTTTTAATACATGAAATTTATGCAGTATACCAAATTCATGAATGATGATGAAGTTGATGATACGAATTTGTTTGACCCGAAAGAAATAGAGGCTAGTGGCACAAATATAGATGTTGAGTAAATTCTAGTTTCACAATTTCCTCCAATGACGTAGGTATGGATATTTATTTTTGTTAATATTTAATTACTTTTTATTTATTTTGTCCCCAAATTTGTATATATATATATATATATATATATATATATATATATATATGTATACATATATTGAATTTCATTTTGACTTTTCATCCAACATAAAACCATGATCCATTGGTGTTTTGGTCCAAAGGTTTAGATTGATCTGCCATAGGTGCAAATCAATAGTGCTCCACATTCTTTGTATGTACTTTTCATTGTATTCAGCAGTTAGTAGTTAATTGTTTTCTTGTCCTTCACACTTGCAAGCTTGGGAACACATATTCATGTAGTTTGTTGGTGATTTGAACTATTTACATTGTTTCTTGCTTATGGGGGTTTCACTCATAGTATTCTTCACTTAGGTGCTAGCATTACATAATGTTTTGAGCCCACATGCCTGGACAGTTTGAGATGGTATGCACTATTTTATGACAGTTGGCTTCTAGCATAGTTTTTGGGCTTAGATGATACAGAAAATCTCTCTTCCCTCCATCTCTATGGTTGGTGTGACAACATTATGGAGTTGAAGGCCTTCTTTCACACTTTAGACATTCATCATGTATTTAGAGAACACAATAAGAGGGAAGACAATATATCGAAGGAAGTTCTCCTCATGGTTGTGGGCCTACTTTCATTCACTGAAAATTATGAGGAAATAGCTATTGGGGAAGATAAGCTACAACTCTTCTAGAGAAGAGCTTGTACCTCCCATTCTTCAACCTTTTGGTTGCTTTATCTTCGAGTATGGATGATTGAGTCTTTTAGCATCATATTGGATGTCTTCACAATGACATTGTTTCTCCTCTGAGGGTATTGATATTAGGACACTTCACCAAGTACTTCCTTGGATATACTGAACTGGGCTCTTTATGTTTTCTCCGTAGAAATGTATGGATGACCTATCTTGTAAAAGTTGGTTTAGGACAAAAGGAGTGTACCATCCATTTGGATTTTCCCCTTATACAATGATGACAAAAGTATATATAAAACTATGTACCTTGAGAGAGAGAAAAGTCTTTGGTCTTTTTGGTCCTAATTGAATGTTTTTCCACCTTTATGGTTCACTTTGCTCTTATGGTTGTTGAGTCATGGTCCTATTCTTACTTGGTCCTAGGGTTATCTCACCATCTTCTCACCCTATTATCTCACTAAGATGTCTACTATCGTTGGTTTCTCCACTAGGGGTTATCTCCTCTATGATCTGATTTTCTCCTCTTGCCTGTGGGTTTGTCTCTCAAGTTTTCCTCTGTGATTTCACTCCGCAGTTTTGCCTCTGCATCTTTTTCATTTCAGGGGCTGATTTTTACCTATGTGATTTGTTCATTCACGCTCTGATTTTTACCTCCGTGACTTATTCTTTCTTCATGGGCTGAGCTTGATCTCTGCATTTTATTTATTTACATATCATCTTGTAAAGTGAGTCTCTGCGTCTTTCTTAGCCACTTACCTCATGGATTTTCTCAATGTGAGGCTCTACATTTTTCTAAGTCGCTTACCTCACGATTTTCTCAGCGTTAGTTATTAGGGGTTTTTTCTTATGTGCTAGGTTCTATCCCTCAAGTGACTATGATTTTACTCTTCAAAAGTGGATTGTGAGTTACTCAACATGACTGTCAGAGGGTATCAGTATGACTTAGTGTCTCTTGTGCTAAGTGACTTTGTGTACTTAGCATGACTATTTTGGACATGACTGAATTATTCAAGCCTGTGCTTTTGATTGAAACCTATGCTTCTATTGACTAAGAGTCTAAGTTCAGTTTCGGCCTGCTTTAACCCTCTCTTAAGGTCCATATATGGTTTATCATGTTTGACTTGTCCCTTCGGTGACAAGATCAAACTCAGAATTATCTAATTATAGGGCAGATTCAATTAATGGTTGTGATTCCTTAATGTTGTATCTCCTGCACTTTATTTATTCATTCTTGTACATGAAATATGGTATGACATCTCAATGACCAACCTTAACGTAGTGACTAGCATAGCATTAAAACTAACGCAATGACTAGCAGAGTGTTAAGTTGAAAGAGATGAAAATTTGTAATTTTTTTTGGGGTTAGTGAAAAAATCTCTGTTAATCCAACACTTTGTTTAATGATTTATCTTGTTAAATCTTTTATTGTTTGCTATATGAAAATTGGAAATTATTATTTTGGTTGGTGAACTAATCACTAATAATCCAGGACTTGCATTGTTGCAAGCCAAAGCAAATATATATTTCTGATATATTTTTCATAGACACTTGCAAAATTTCTGAGGTAAGAGTTCTATCTATAATTTCATGTAGTTGAACTTGTTTTGAAATTGGCCGCAAACATAAATTTTGAGCATTGTCATGGTTATGTAACATGGTTAATGGTAATGTAGCATGGTTAATGTCATGGTTATGTTATGTAGCATTTTACAAGGTTGAGACTTCAATCCTCATTTCTTTTTTGTCTAGTTTGGCCAATCCCTAAAACCTAAAAGGGCGACGATTCAAGTTTTATGTGGTGCATTCATAGAAGATTGCTTGAAATTATGGATAATACTAATTTTTATTGTGTTTAGTTTCTTGTTGTTTTGGTCATGGGACTCGATGGAGAATTCTCTTAGACCTTTGCAAGTAATGATGTTTTGAATGATCTCTACCATAGTATCAAAATATAAAAACACACAGGGGAATTAGTCAAATGCCCAAGTTTTGCATCCAATTTTTTTTCTAAGTAAAGCTACATGGGTTTCCCTGCATTTCATAGCTGGTACCCGATGTAAATGTGTTGGTGCAGATTATGGCACCTGAGCTGGTAAGGACATTGAGTAAGGAATGCAACAGAGGCACCTAGCCTATGGGATTAATCATGATCCCTTTCGGAGCTCAAGGTGCTCAACCACTTGAGCTACCCTATGGGGCTAAAATTTTACATCCAGTTAACTCCACTGTTCTTTTCGAATCAAAGTATATGCAACAAAACCAAAAAGTCTGAGATGTTTCACCTTGGGTTTTCACACACCAAGCTTCCTTAAGTGTAACGTTTTGCATTCTGGGCTAAAATTTTGCATCCAGTTTACTTTACTATTCTTTTAGAATCAAATTATATGCAACAAAAGAAAAAATTCTGAGATTATGGTGAGTTTTGGAAGATGTAGCCCTAGAACAGTGAGCTTGTTAGAGCATTTTGAAGACTACCTGGTTAGGTGTTTAATCCATTGTATATTAGGAGATGGATATTTTGAGAAGAAACCCTAGGCTGTACTTGGTGAGAGAAGAAAAAGAGGAGACATCTTACCCAAAAGAGGAGACATATTGCCTTGGAGGGCATTCTTATTTGATGCATGCTTGTTGGATATCCTTGTCCTGAGCAAGGGTTTTCATCATTTTCCCTAGCTAGGGTTTTGGAGGGCTAGAATATTGTACTAGCCTTGTGATAATCCTATTGTGTGTGCATGAAATTCATCTTTATGGACATTTCATATTACTTGAGTTTCGAGTTGTCCAATAATTGTGTAAATTGTAGATTTAGTTTTCCACCATTAATATTCTTCATGGTTTTAATTTCCAGCACTATATGTCTTGATGATTTGACATAAGTTAAGGGTGAATATGTTAAGTTATTTAACACGACAATCAAAGAATATAAGGGCATATTTACTACTATTTTTAGAGTTTTTGTAAGTGTTTTCAAATTTGTTATATGGATGGTAAGATTAACCGAGTGTTGAAACCTCCTATTGTTGCCTTAGACTTCTAGAGAAGGTTGGAGCAGTGGTCTACTGCTACGTGTGGCCTCCACCAAGGTTATGGAAGTATGATGTTGTAGCCTTATACCACATATAAGGTTGTTATTGTATCTTTAAACCACCACCAAGGGTGGTGGTGCTGCCTCCAGGCCTACTATAGCAGCCCTAGTCACCACCGAGGGTGCTATAGAAGCTTGTTGCTGCTCTCCTCATCACCACCTTGAACTGTAAACGATGTATAGATGAATCTTGTTTGCGATTTAATCTTACACCTTCTTGATTTGAAACATGATTGGGATAATCATATTATATTTATTAACCATAAACATCAATCATGTAGCTATTTCTTAATTGCAGCTAGTTCTTGATGGTAAGGGAACACAACAATAACATGGGAATTATGCAACTTGTTAGTAAGAAAAAATTCTTTAATTAGTTTGAAAGTTGTATTCACTTTAGGAGACTTTACTTCAAAATAGAAATCGTCACAAAATTTAGACTAGCAAATAGCCCAATTCTTGGTTTTCCTTCTATTTTTTTCATGTAAATACCAATCCTTTAATTTCATAATAGGTTCCTACACGAACAAAGTGATTTGTGCCTCCATCATATATTTTTGAAATCATAAAGCATTTACCTTTTGAAAGAGTTAGATTTTAACTCTCAAAATATAGGGGGGGGGGGCATGTGTGTCATCACTCCCTAGATGGTTTCCTAGATTGTGAGACCTTTTCTATCTGTGGCCCACCATATGGTTATCATGATTGTATGTGGCTCTACAGTAAGATTGATAATAGGGTTGCTTCTTGGTACACTAGATGGATCTCTTGTAAGATAGATAATAGGGTTTCTCTACACTAGATTGCACGATTTCACCTTGGGGAGTAAAGCACAATTCCTTGTGGGAAACAAGACCAGTATGGGAATGATACTTCACGAACACTATTATTTTAGGTCCATTTCTGAGTGATTGTCAATATGTTGAGCCAACATACTATATTTCAGAAGCATTGTGGAAAACCTGATGATTCCAAGAGAAACTTTGGGTGTCTAGGAGCCTTTTTTGTTCATGAATTGAATCATAGAGACCAATATTTGATCATTAACAGAGAAGGAACCCAAAACCACATATACTCTTTTGAATCCTCTGTACATCCTCCTTCCACCTAAAAATGAAACCCATCCATTCTAGAAAAAGGCTTATAATCCTTTCTCAATCCATTCCATGAGCATTTTTTCCTCCATTTGCTTCCTTGGGACCGTTTTACTAGAGATTTATATTGCATTGGAATGATCTAACTTAAAAATACGTCCTCTCCTATCTCCAGCTGCATATTCTCATTTCTTAACTTGAACACATTTATGTTTGTCTCTGGCAGGCCTATTCCTTGATCCTCGATGTCTAGAACCACTTCTAGACTACCCAACTAGTTTGTGGAACCTCAGGTATTCACAATCCTATGGTGTATACAATACATTCAATCTAACTTTGTTAGTATAATTTATCAGTGTTCCTTTGAATACTAGTTTATTGATGCACAGATATTGGCCATTTCAGCCTCACCTCTTACACCTTCACCATCTTGAATGTGCATCTGAGAGAATGAATGCAGCTCTAACTAATTTTGGACAATTTTCACATGGCTCAAGTATGTTGGATCTGCTTGAAGTAAATGGGGCCTAAATAGGCAACAAGA
The DNA here is from genome assembly GCA_001517045.1 of Pseudotsuga menziesii. Lineage (NCBI taxonomy): Eukaryota > Viridiplantae > Streptophyta > Pinopsida > Pinales > Pinaceae > Pseudotsuga > Pseudotsuga menziesii. The sequence continues at coordinate 99,879 of LPNX010655946.1, forward strand.
GAAACATCAACCTCAACAATGACAGCGGTAGCCTCAAGGGGGCCTAAACAGCCATCGGTTCCCTCGAAAATCATAGGAACACCCTCAAGGAAACAATAGCACCCTCAAATAAGATATGGCAACCTGAAAAATATACTACAACAACTTGAAAATAGACTACATCTCACACAAGTGGAGGAATCATCACTGCATCACCATCAAACCCTTTGATGTTTCCTCTGCCATGGCTATTCTTAAACATCTCCGAGCCTTTATATTGTTGAGATCATGCCCATAATGTTGTTGTTTATAACCTAAGTATAGGTGTGCATCTTGTAACATGTATAGGCTTTGTGATGTTCAATTTGACTTCACGTATTCCTAATTAAGTTCCCAAATGTGTCTTTTCTTGCCCATAATTGACCTATTGCAAATAATAGTTAGGAAAACAATAGAAATAAAGCTATCTAGAAACCACAAATTGTATCCTCCACACTTTTTTATTTTATTTAGACCATTTGCATTATTGTTGGGGTGGGCTCATTCACTAGTCACTATAATGACAAAGTTGTTGCTTCACTCCAAAAAAATGTTGCAAGAAGACATAGACTTTATACAAACAACTCAAACATTGCAATTCCAATGCATACTCATATCTTCATATATTCCTTATACACATGCTATCACATTCATATTATAATTTTTTATTCCATTTCCTTAGCCTCCCTGTAAATTTATCACTGGTATGAGAGAGAACAAATTCAAGAGATTGCTCACAGTACTCGAACAACGACATCTCTACACAAAAGGTTTTAACTGCACTGTAAGGTATCGTAGTGGCACTGAATCAGCCTATGATGGCCTCAATTTGCTCAATTCACTGCTCAGAGTTGAAAAACACTTTGGGCAGCTCCCCTTCAATACATCTTGTACTAGGGCACTTTCCGAGGTCTCTATCTACACAAGAAGCAATAGAGGATGGAGATCTTTGCATAATCTATAGGGAAACATTACTTTAGTCAAGGACCCATCCAGGATCCCTATAAAATTATTACCAGTTTCACAAATAACATCATCAAATAAACCAAATTCTCTAAATATGACGAGCGCCCGCCTTCTTTTTTTCCTGCGTCTTCAGTTTTGTGCATTTATCAGAGCCTAAATCTATTCCATCATGTCAGATTTCCACACTCTTTAAATATGGTTAATTTCTATCACATTCACTCCAAAAAATGTTGCAAGAAGAGTGTATAGACTTCATACAAACAAGAATATCACAACACTTGAGGAAGGTTGAAGAATGTTGTGAAAATCACATTGAATGTGTGATGAGAAGAATTGCTTTGATTTCCTCATATCAGTAGCTCCCTTCATACTATAAGGAAATTCATATTGATTTCTTTCATTACCTCATATCAGTAGCTCCCTTCAAAAAGAGACAGGATGAAGGAAATTCCAATAAAGGTTGTCATGATAATTTTAGATTGTTCACTAGGAAGGTGCATGATATTAAACAACTACCCAACCAAGTTTACAACTATGCTTGAAGTATTCATTATCTCACATACCTCAATTCCTTTCATGCCTTACAGTTATCCAAATGAATTTCATTCTAAAAATGAGTTGTGGCATTATTTGAAAAAGTGTAGAGAACACATATGTATATGTATACATATACCTAGCATTAAAGTTGTAGGTAGAAACTCCCATTCTAGTTTTATATGCAGGGTTGTCTCTGAAGTCAAAATATTGGTTTTTTTCCCACCAATATGTGTTGGAAACTACCATCACCAAGATGTTCTATATTTCAAATGAAATAATGAATTGTAGGCCCCCTTATAGGGTTTAAACAATGTTTTTGAAGGAAATATGGTACAAATTTCATATGGATAGATTAAAGAACCACTAAATCTATGAAATATATAACCCTAAATATTTTGCAAAAATCTACCAGTAGAGTACAGAAGAGGAAAAATAAAGCCAATCTCTCAACAAGATGGAATAGCTCATTGAAGCAATAGAGCTATTATGGAAATGGCTTGTTGTATGTAGCATTCTCTTTAGGGTGAGTTTATGTTATGGGGGAAGTAGTCTTCAATACCTATGATCGAGCTGCTGAATCCCTTTTTCTACAAGGCCATTTCTGCAGTGATGATATAATGGCTTAGGAAATGAAGGCTTTAAAGTATTTAATGAAGATTTTTTTTAGTAAAACAGAAATTTAAATGATTTGTTTAAATTTAGTTATTTAGGATGGTTGGAGGTGAGTGACTAGTGCCAATAACCCTATTCAGAATGTGGAGTCTTGGGGATTCTAAGAGGTCTAGAAATTATGAATGGATGGGAGTAAATATGTTGTGCATACATGCATAAATTTACCTATGAATGCAATATTAGATGGCTAGACACATGTGTAGAAAACCTTTGCTTCACATAGCCTACAGAGAGAAGCACACAACAATTGATGAATCTCCCCTTTTTCCCACCCATAGGCTTACATTCATACCCACAAAGTTGAGCTTCCAGAGATGAATATCATCCTCTGCTATTATTGACAATCTGCCTATGTGTTTTTTGTATTTCTGATTTATTGCTGATTATTGATTATTTCAACAAAAACTAGTGATTGAGATGATCAAACTAAACTTTTTTGAGTTTTCTTTCTATTTGTTTTCTCTTTTGAAATTGTTTTTATTCCTTTCATACTTTGCAATAGTTTAGGTTTCCTGAATTTTGGGTTAAGGGTCCTCTTGTTATGTATGCATAGTTTAATTTGTTGACATTGTTTTACCGTCTTAGTGTTTAGCAACTTTTCAGTACCATGTACTACAAATGATCATCTTTATGCAGCTTATTATCCAAGTTTTTTGGTACCATGTACAACATCTTATGATCATCTTTATTGCGGTTATTATCCAGAATGAGGGCTGCACTATGGTATCAAGAATGACAGTTGCATTGAATATATATGCAATTATTAATTTGTTGAATCTGAATAGTTACATTTGAATGGTAATCTGTATTTGTAAAATTGACCCTTTTTTAATAGCAAAATGATAAATTTTAGATGTATCTTTTTGGTATGGTTTTGACACATAATTCATGTAGAATTTTGAACCACTCCTTGTTTTAGTTGAGAAGATGGTTGCAAATAAAATTTAAGAAAATACAGAAATGTAAATGCTATAATCAAAATTCATTTTCAAGGGATACAGATAATAAAACAAGGTAATTGTTACAAGCATTTAAGCTCAATGAGTGTGTTCATATTATGTAAGCATAAAATATTTATGGTTCAATTAGATGTAGATGATGAACTTTATTGTTGGGTTAACTTTTTAAGATTCCATATGAAGATAGACCTCCATATACTATGAGGGATAAGGTGAAAATTGTTTTGCCATATTCATGCTCATGTTTCATTGAATGAAAAGGATGTGTGGTGTACTTTCATATATGAAGCTCGATGAGTGTGAAACTAATGCCAAGTTAGTGGAATTGTTTTAGAATCTTCATGACACAAATAATGGGGATAATATCACCCTTGACACATTTGTGAAGCTAAAATTGTTGTATTGTATCGCCATCACTATTCATGCAAGATAATGTTGTTGTTTTTCATCACCCTATTTTCAAAGTTTTGAGTATGTGCATGACTTATTTTTACAATACACCAAAAAGAATAACATACCAATATGTGCATGGGTTATTTTTTCACTACACCAAAAACACCAACATACCAAGATAATCAATGCATAAAAATGTATCATTAAGTCATGTGTACATATTATAAATAGTTGTAATTTTTAAAAATTACTTTATTTTCTTTTTGAAACTCATATATAGGAATGTAAGATGAGTTCATGGTTGGCATGTATGAGCATGTTGAAATAGTTTAGAGTTAGGATTTGAATATCTTCTTTAGTGCACATAATATAAGGAGATTGCATGAACCTATCTTATGACTATGACAAGGTTTCTGTTGTAAAAATTTTGTGAATATTACATGGATAAATATTGTTTGCACCCAAACAAAAGGAACTAATAGAACACACTTTTCCTAAAATAAAACACACTTTTCAAAAGGAACTAATGATTTAAATGTCATGGAAACCCTTTAGACATGATATAACAAAGAAAGGGAAATGATATTTTCAAATAAGGAAATGTAGTTCATTATAATTTATATCTAGCATGGTGGAATAATAGGCTCATCAATACTATGAGTTGATCATCTATAATCAATAATTATTGATAAGAAAAATAGACTATTGGTTTTAATGATCTTAAAATCTTAAGGTTACATGGTAATGGATTTTTCTATTGAATATATCAGCACTTTGAGCTTTAACGAAACTTATAATCAAGAACCATTGAAAATATAAATACACTATTGGTTTTAATTCTCATAAAATAAGGTTATGGTAATGGATTTTTATATTGAATATATCAGCACTTTGAGCACACAAAACTTAAGTAATTTTGAGGAAGGTCAAAGAGGGATGTTGCTAAAATTGATATCATTGTATGTAACCATTCTATTTGTAGAAAAAAAATATTAATGAAAATGAAACCAGATGCAATGGAGGTGTAATGATTGATGTTATTTCATTTTTTTCTCAATACAACTTATTTTCATTACACATAAATGCCCTCCATTTCTACATTACAGAAGGTTGTCTTCACATAAAGTTGAAAAGAATGTTTCAGTATATTAGACTCCTTTGCTTTAAGTGTTTCCCTCTACTTGTGAACAATAAGAATGACAAAGAGCTTATCTTAGTTTCAAGAATTATATACATATTCTCCATTGACGAGGCAAACCACATGAAGGTTGAAGCTCATTTGGCCCCTCCCACCCACCCACCCACCCACCCTAGAGTCAAAGAACACAAATTCGTCAAGCTTGATGTATTTTTGATTCACACGAAATGTGTGAGTGGCATATTATCAAGAATGGCATTATGATCTTCTATCGACAATTTCCATTTTTTATGCTTGAAAATTTTCCTACTCTTCACTGTTTTCAACTGCAACCGGACCGCCATGACCAAATGACTGTATTGAGCACATATAACATCTGACTCATAGTCTTGAAAAATAATATGGTCTTTACATTTCCATACTTTTGCAAATAAATATCCCATTATAACCATTGAACCTACACCATATGTATAATTTGACGGGTCTTTAAATTATTGCATCAACGTGCTTTTTGACCTAGTGCATCTCAATAAATAATAGTGCACTTTTTCTAGATTATCTACCGATGCAATGAAAGCAAGTACATCACCTTCTCTAACCAAATTAGAAACACAATCATAATCTTTGTCAATCACAAGCACTTCATTATCGTTCTCTAGATCACTGATATTTTCAAATGGGGGCAATGGTGTGAATTATTGGTATCTCCATGGTTTCACAAATTTGTTAGTTTGATTTTGACACTCATCCAAGGACTCTACATCATCAATACATGCAATACAAAAGTAAGAGTACTTTTGTTTCTCGATTGCGTGAATATTTTCCATTTTCTTACTCCTAATGGAGTGTAAGCCCCTTGTTTTCGGGATTGTAGTGCAATTATGTGGCATTGATCTGTCAACATCGCCCCTTGCAATATTTTAGAAAAACCTTCTCACATTACACTTCATTTCATTGAATTCATGGCTCATTTTTTTTTTGCACCAACTAACAACATCGTTTGAATTTGCAAGGCGAGAAGCACAGTGATTTATTTGATATCTCTTGAGTGCACATTTCACGCAGGCCCCAACACCATCATGCTCTCCTTTTCCATGTATTGTTTGTGTGGTGAACATCCATGTTTCTATGAAGGTGAGACAACCATAAGAATTAGCACTAATTTAAATTGACCAGCACAACCATCTAACCACACCCAATGTTCTTTAAAAGTGTTCTTTCTTCTTGATAATTCTTTATAAAGAATACCAAAACAATGATGGAAAAAACATGTATCATGTGTATGATCATCACTGATGTAGAAATGATACTCCTTAATCACTTCATGATTATTTTCATGGCTATGAAAACCATCAACATCAAGCTCTACATGTCTATACATAATATGAACAAGTATAGATACCTGATCTAAATGATAATTCTCACTCTGTATCTCCTTTTGCAGAGTGAAAGTGTAATTTTCAGCAAAATCAACAATGGATAATATTGTTCCTTTTCCAAATACAACCCGTGACTACTTGAACTATAAGTCCTTCCATTGTGCTGATAGAGAGTGCTTGATATATTTATATATTTGATCCCTGAACAAATTCATAAAATCTGTCAATGAGATATCACTTTCAACTAAATTAATATTTTGATGTTGATGTTGACGTTGAATCTGTAACAAGAGTATAATCAACATATTCATATCTCTTCCATTTTACAATGCGATTTAATATTTGAGGATTTTTGCATAAATGTGGTAGTTATCATTAAAAAGGGCCAAATTAGAACATTCCTCACATTTTTTACCCCCGACGCATTGTTTCTTATAGAATACTTGATCATTCTCTCGTGCACATAGTATTTTAGATACAAATTCATGAACACTCATAGGAGGGGGGTTATTTGGCCAACATTGCATGCCACAATCTATAAATGTCTCATAATATAATTCGAATTGTACATGGTATCGACAACAACATGTGTCACGAACAACGATGGGCCTAACATAGAATGGTTTAAGCCTCACAAATGTGCTAAGGGAGATCTTTGCATCAACATTCATCTCCATAAAACTTTTGAACATTTCCACTTGAGTGATCTCTGTTATGTGTTTAGCATGAGTTTCATAGTTTCCTTTCCATAGAAAACGTCACACAACATCCTTTTCATTTGGTAAGACAGGAGAGTTTAAATGCCAAAACTCTTTCACCCAAACTCTTACATTATCTGGAAGTCTATCTTGATAAGGTTTCCTATAGAGAACACCCCAACATGCAACTTCATCATCCTCATCTAATTGAACTCTAACGTTTTTATACTTCCATAAACTTTTTCTTTATGTTTTTAACATTCTTGCAGTAGTAGACAACAAACAACTCTTTATAGTGTTTTTTGCCACAACCCCTGTTAGAATAGATTTAGAAGCAACCACGTAATTATGAGATCGTTTTTTTGAAAGTAATGCAAGGACCGATGTCAAATTTTCTGATACAATATCATTTAATTTAGTGTCTTTGACATTTTTAATGCCCAATAATGTCATTGCATTTCTTAGACATTTTCACTTTAACAACATATATAACAATTGAGCTTCTTCTATGACAGAAATACCTTCAAAATATTCTTTGACTATATTTTTTAATCTATAGTGAGCTATATGATCAGGCACCAGAGGTCCCATTTCTTCAATTTTACTTGAATCCATATTCTCCAAAAACGTATCGTTAATGGCGATATTGTTGCAGCTTTTAATTAATCTCCGTGAATTGGTAAGTCTTGTAGGATGTTGTATATTGGATGTCGAACCTATGTAAAAATAAATATACGAATTTATCTAATTTTGAGTTTGTTCAAATAAAATATATACATATATATAAGTTTATATATATTATATTTAAGTAAAAATTATAAACATATCTCAAAATTTATTTACTCATCAATCATGGGCTCAATATTGACGCTACCCATAGTTTTCTCCACATTTGTCATTTCCTCGTCACCTACATGCTCTTCATTTATTTCATCAACATGTTCCTTGACAATCTACATTCCTTCATCAGCACCACGTGTGAGGTTCACCTTTTTCATTTCTTCGTCACCGCCAAGTGCCTCCACATTTCTTCATCACCGCCAAGTGCCTCCACATTTCTTTCCATTGATCTTTTTTCTCTTAACTTTCTCATATTTTCATGCTTTTTGTCCTTCCTTTCCTCTTCATTAGTTCTGGTGTGATCATGTTTTTTTTCCACAATTCCTTCGATTTCCCATGTTCAAGGAATTAAAACCGAAAATGCAATGCATGAAAAGATATGAGAATTGGGAGTTACATACATACATTGAAAAAAAGATAAAAGAAAACCTAACAAGAGTAATATGCTAAGCACTATTGTACGAAAAACTTATAGGTACATGCCAAAACAAGGATTTGCACCAAACAAAGTAAAATTACCTAGAAGTAGTCTCAAGAAAATACCCGCAATATTTAAATCATAGGTTAAAGTAAATGCCCGAAACATATGATGAAACTGTAAGCTATTGATATTTCTACCTAAACATGATCTCAATTTGTATTAAGCATGTCTCATGAAAAACTTATGGATCTACCTAAATAGGGTTTCAGGATAAATTTTTGAGAAAGTCCTGAAAATGACAAAGTGTTGGAAAAATGGCTCAAGTGGCCTTGGGAAAATGCCAGCAATACCTAATGGGTTAATGATAAAAATAATTTGAAACTACCATGCTCTAGATTGTTAAGAAGGATATCTCTCCATAGTCTTAGTTTTCACAGAAGGTGTTTAAAGACTAAATTAACAGCCTACCTAAGCAGGGGTTGAAGTTTCTTTTAAACCAAAGTAGCAAATCTGCCTAAGTGGCTTGAGGGAAATTCCTGCCATAGTTTGTGGGTGGAAGAAAATTATCACACCATATGGTCATTGTGTAGATGGGTGTTTTGTCTACCTGTCCACATCTTCAAATCGACTTGAAATTTCCTGAGCAAGAAGTTATGGATCTGCCAAAATAGGTTTTCAAGATAAAATTTGGATAAAGTATTGAAAATTACTAAGTGTTGGAAAACTGTGGAAATTGAACCCATTGATAGATTAATTTTACTCACAACAATTAACAATTGATCATGCAAAATCACTCACAAAAGAGACTGAAATTGGAGCTGAACACTAAACTGTATTAACTCAGCGTATAATAGCCAACCATGTAACATAATGGGTTGATAAATAAATAACATACATCAGGGATTTGAATGCATGAGGAGCAATTTGAATCTAGCATAAAGTAGGCTTACTAAAAATAAGCAAATCCCCCATAGGTGTAAAAAGTTGATCCCAAATCTATCATGGAGCTCATGAATTGGAAAAATGGCTTAGGCAAGCTAAAGAGTGGTGGAATGGAAGCTCATACATGCTTTTGCAAGGAGAAAAGAGTGGAGGATGAAGAGGACAAAAAACTAGTTCACCTCACCTAGTATAGCTTTTCCATTTGCCTTAAAACACTAAAAAAGCAGGGAATAAAGCAGAAAAAGTAGAAGGGTGCCTAGGAGGCCAGGAATAAAGCAGATTTGATTCCTTGGGATTTCCCATGTGCTACATGAGTCATATAAGGAAAGTTTGACCACTATGGATAGGTAAAAGACAACTTGCACAAGGTGGGACACATGAACTAGGCTAAGAAGACAAAAATAATTAAATTAATGTCTAAGTGAGTAAACTATGGGTTGATTATTCTAACACCCCCCCTTAAGCTTGATTTATGAGTAATATATCAAAAAATTATAGGGCCTAACAACAAGGCTTAGTCACCCTTTACATACTGCATGTCCATTTAAACAAGGAAAGAGGCAAAACCAACTTGGGAAAATCCTCCCTTAAACATGGACTGTAAACAAAATTTGAAAATCTTGTCTTCACTCATGCTTCATAGCATGATCAGAAATCCACTGTAGTGATTTGAGATTGCTGAATGTCTTCTCACAAAATGCTTTGGTGAAGATATCAACTACTTGTTCTGAAGATGAACAGAAGAGTAGGTGAATAGTGCCATCATGCACAAGTTCTCTGATGTAGTGCATATGGATCTCAATGTGTCTGGTTCTCTGCTTCTGAATTGGATCTTTGCATATTCGAATGGTACTCTAGTTATCACAGTAGATGGTAGTTGAGTACTCTGGTTCGAAGCCACACTCTCCAAGTAAACCCTACAACCATAAACATTGAGTTGTTGCATTAACAACTCCTCTGTACTCTGCTTTTGTAGATGAGAGTGCAATTGCACTCTATTTCTTGCTTGACCAGCTGATTGGCCCTTCGGCAAGCATGAACACATATCCTGATGTGGACTTTTTGTCTGTGCTATCACCTTCCCAATCACTGTCAGTAAATCCAATCAAATCAAGATCAGATTTTGCTTTATAGAAGATCCCATGTGTCCTTGTTCCCTGAACAAAGTTAAGGATCCTTTTGGCTGCTTTCCAATGGATCTCATGAGGCTGATCCATGTATATATAAACCACACTTACTGCATAACAAAGATCAGGTCTATTATGTGTCAGATACAACAACCATCCAATTAATTTCCTATACAGTGTATTGTTTACCATAGGTGAAGAATCAGCTTCTTCCAGCTTCACTCCTGAAAGGAAAGGAGTTTTTCTTGCTTTGCAATCCTTCATTCTGAATTTGTTCAGCAAGTCCAAGGCATATTTGGACTGGTGCACCTTTATTCTAGCTTTGCTTTGAGGAATCTCAAGCCCCAAAAATTGACTTAAAAGCCCCAAATCTATCATGGAGAAGGCTTGGTTCATAACACCCTTTAAGGAAGCAATCTCAGCCTTTGAGCTTCCTGTAATGAGGTGGTCATCAACATATAACAAAATGATCATTAATGAACCATTAACTAACTTCAAATAGATATTTGGATCTGATTTGCACCGAACAAAATTCAGTGATAGCAAGAAGCTATCGATCTTGGCATACCAAGCCGTGGGGGCTTGCTTTAGCCCATACAATGACTTTCTCAACCTGCACACAAGAGAAGGGTTAGTAGCAAAACCTTGAGGCTACTGCATATATATCTCTTCAGTTAGATCTCCATTCAGGAAGGCACATTTTACATCCATGTGATGTACCTCCCATTTCCTTGAGGCTGCAATGGCTAAGGCTAGCCTAATCGAATCCATTTTTGCCACTGGGGAAAAGGTCTCATTGTAATCTATGCCATGAACCTGTGAGTATCCCTTGGCTACCAATCTGGCCTTGTACTTCAGTGGTGAACCATCAGCAGCAAATTTGGTCTTATAGACCCACTTACACTGGACTAACTTTCTCCCTGGGGGAAGATCCACTAGCTCCCATGTGTTGCTCTTCTGGAGTGAGCTGAACTCCTCCTTCATAGTTGTTTGACATCTTGGATCTCCTACTACTTCTTCATATTTTTGAGGATCATAATCCACCATCAAATAACATTTTTCAGCAAACATAGGATCCTTCATGCACAGACCACTCTCAAATGGAGATCTAGTCCTCCTTGGGTCATTGGGATCCCCAGCTAGCTCTCGTGCTGCATGTAGTGTATTGGCTGCCCATTTTTTCCTTGTAGGGATGTTAGGGTATGCAATAAACTCATCTCCATCAGACAAATCAGAATCAACATGTTCAACAAACTCTTTACTTACTTCCTGAGGTTCAGGTGGTGAAGAGGCTTCACCAACTTCCACTATTGCAAGGGGTTCTTCTTCAAACTGAACACACCTTTCAATGAAGGCTTTGTTTGTGCTCAAATTTATCAACTTGTACCCTTTTGAATCTTCAGAGTATCCAACAAAAAGACACTCTTGGCTTTGGGGCTGCAAAGCCTTCCTCTTCTCTGTTGGAATTATAGCCCAAGCCTTTGAGCCAAATATCCTAAAATGGGTCACATCTAGCTTGTTCCCACTCCATGCTTCGAAGGGATTCATACCATCAAGTTGTTTATGAGGCACCCTATTCTGAATACAGGCTGCATAGTTGATAGCTTTGGCCGAGTACTTTGGTGGCAAATTTTTGGCCTCCATCATGCATGTTGCCATCTCCTTCAGTGACCTGTTCTTCCCCTCAGCAACACCAGTTTGTTGTGGTGTGTAAGGGATAGAATGCTACATCTGAATACCTGCATTTGCACAATAGTTAATAAACTCAGACTTGACATACTCACCACCATTGTCAGATATGAGCGCCTTGATTTTCCTTCCAGACTGGTTCTCAACCAAAGCCTTAAAGACTTTGAATAGGCCAAAAACTTCAGACTTGTGTTTCAGGAAGTGATCCCAGCAATACCTGGAAAAATCATCAATGAAAGTCAATGCATATTTGGCCTGACTCATGGACATATGAGGGAATGGGCCAGCAACATCACTGTGGATCAGCTCGAGGGGTGTAGAGGTTCTCTCATGACTAGCTCTCTCAAATTTGTGCTCTTGGTGTTTTCCTAGGATACAACCTTGGCAGACTCCTTTGGAAAATTTTATCTTGGGAAACCCTATGACCATCTCTTTTTCACTAAGATCAGAAATATATTTGTAGTTTAGGTGGCCAAATCTTTCATGCCAAACCTTGCTTGCTTCATTAGCATGAATTAGAAGAGCAGAGGGGTTTGAGTAAGGTAGGAAATGTGAGAACATGTATACCTTTTGAGCATGATTCACAACTCCTTTTGCAATGACTCTACCACTTGAGATCTCTGTGATCTCAACTTCATCGGCGGAGAATATGAATTTCTGAGGAGACCCAGTGTGGGTCATCCGGTACACTGACAAGAGGTTGGAGGCAAGACCAGGCACATACAACACATTGTTGAACTGACCATGATCAAGATCAATCCTCCCTTTTCCCAAACTTTCAGTGAGAGAGTCATCTCCCAGTACTATAGGTGGTTCTTTCGACATGTCAAGTGAGGATAAGGCCTCTTTCATTGAAACCATGTGTCTTGAAGCTCCAGAATCAATGATAAAACTGGGTGAGCTTGATGTGCCAGCAACCAATGCATGAACTCTCTCTCTCTATCCTCTGAACTTGATCCTCCTTCTCTCTTCTTTGAGCTTTCTGGAAGGGAGATGCCATTCTTCTCCAGGAGTTGGGTCAGCATATCAATTTGTTTTTTCATACAAGAGCTTTCAGAGTGATTGCCCTTATTGCAGTATGTGCACTTGTTCATTTCACATTTGTTTTTCTTCTTCTGGTAGTTCTTCTTGGAACCTTGTGGCTCGTCTCGAGACTGTTTCTTGTCTCTCTTTTGCTCAGGTGGCTTTTTAGCTTTCTTTTTGATTTTTGAATCCACCTTCAAATCTTCAGCAATCAAAGATTGATCTTTGGATGGTTTGATGGTTCCCATCATCACCAGCTTGTCCTGTTCTTGTGTGAGAGATTCCATGAAATCTGCAAGGCTAGGCATCTTCTAGGTTCGAGCTATCAATTTTGTGGCATAAAAGGTCAAAACAAACACTGAATAGTCAGGGCCTAGCTTCGAGAGGATGGCTAAGACAAGCTGATCATCTTTTTTTTAGATCCCACACTGTTTCAATTGCAAAACTAGTGCTTTGAACTTGAAGAAATATAGCTGCAGGGATTCAAAGCTATTTGGACTCAGAGAAATCAACTCATTTTCGATTTGATGTCCCCTCATCTCATCTGTCTTTCCAAAAAGATCAGAAAGCTTCTCCCATACTTCATTCGGTGATGTCAATCCATCAAGATGGAAAATGAGGTCTCTGGAAATACTCAGACACAGGAGGCCATAAGCCTCATCCCTCCTGTTGTGCCATTTTATCTTCTCTGCAGCTGCATTGGGCTCTGCTTCTGTTGCCATAGTCACCCTATAGAGGCATTTTTCTCTCAATAGTATCTCCATCTCTGCTTTCCATTCAAAGAAATTGAAGGGAGTCAAGATAGTTTTCTGTGATTGATCCATAGCTTAGAAAATCTGTCCCGGCTGTCAGTAGAAGGCTCCCAGTCACTGATGTCGAACCTGTAAAACAATTTTGAAGGAGAAAAATTGATCTACAATGGATCTGATACCATGTGGAAATTGAACCCAGTGATAGATTAATTTTACTCACAACAATTAACAATTGATCATGCAAAATCACTCACAAAAGAGACTGAAATTGGAGCTGAACACTAAACTATATTAACTCAGTGTACAATAGCCAACCTTATAACATAATAGGTTGCTGAATAAATAACATACATCAGGTATTAGAATGCATGAGGAGAAATTCAAATATAGCATAAAGCAGGCCTACTAAAAATAAGCAAATCCCCCATAGGTGTAAAAAGCTGATCCCAAATCTGTCATGGAGCTCATGAATTGGAAAAATGGCTTAGGTAAGCTAAAGAGTGGTGGAATGGAAGCTCATACATGCTTTTGTAAGGAGAAAAGAGTGGAGGATGAAGAGGACAAAAACTAGTTCACCTCACCTAGTCTAGCTTTTCCATTTGCCTTAAAACACTGAAAAAGTAGGGAATAAAGAAGAAAAAGCAGAAGGGCGCCTAGGAGGCCAGGAATAAAGCAGATTTGATTCTTTGGGCTTTCCCATGCGCTACATGAGTCAAATAAGGTAATTTTGACCACTATGGATAGGTAAAAGACAACTTGCACAAGGTGGGACACATGAACTAGGCTAATAAGACAAAAATAATTAAATTAATGTCTAAGTGGGTAAACTATGGGTTGATTATTCTAACAAAAACTAGCTTAGGTGGCCTTGATAAAATGCTTTCCGTACCTAATGCGTGAATGATTAAAACATTATGAAACTATCATTCTCTAGCTTGTCAAGAATGATAGCTCTCCATAGTCTTAGTTTTCATAGAATTTGTTTGATGAAAAAATTAATAGTCTACGAAAATAGCGGTTCAAGTTCTTTTTAGACCAAAGTAGCAAATCTTCCTAAGTGGCCTCAAGGAAAGGACCACCATAGCTTATGGGTTGAATAAAATTACCGCACCATATGGTCATTGTAGATGGGTGTTTTTACTACCTGTCCACATCTTCAAATCGACTTGAAGGTTCATGAGGAAGAAGATATGGATCTGCCAAAATAGGGTTTCAGGATAAACTTTGCGGAAAGTCATGAAAATGACTAAGTGTTGGGAAACTCGCTTAGTTGGCCTGAAGAAAATGCTTGTTGTCATTAATGGTTGAATGACAAAACATTATAAAACTACCATGCTCTAGCTTATCAAGAAAGATATCTCCCCATAGTCTTATTTTTCATAGAAGGGGTTTGATGAAAAAAATAAGAGCTTTCCAAAATAGGGGTTAAAGAAAATACCTTGATAAAAATAAAAATTTGTGGCCTGAAGAATAATTCAAAATATCAGGAGATCTAAAAAATTTGATATGTGAATTCCCATTTGCAATATGCTTATAATAACTCTCGGTTGAAAACCGCTCTGCCAACATTCTCCTGAAAAATGCTATGCCAACTCTCGGTAGAAAAATGTTCTGCAAACTCTCGGTAGAAAAAAATTCTGCAAACTCTCGGCTGAAACATGCTCTGCTAACTCTTGACAAAAAAATGCTCTACGAACTCTCGGCTGAAACACGCTCTACCAAATCTCAGCTAAAAAAATAGTTTACAACTTTTCGATTGATATAGATAAAATTCTCTGAGACGAGATATTATTTATAAACCTCTCAAGCGAGAAGTTTGGAATCTCATCAGAATCACCGGAGTTTAATGGTGGGTCCATAAAAATATTCTCAAAGAAAACTCTCGGCCGAGATATATTTTATTTTTTCTTCCGAGAGTTTAAAATAACTTTCATCCAAGAGATTTTCTTAACTGTGGGTTAGTTTTGGAGTGAAAATACCTCTCGCGCAAGAAAATTAAAATCTCTCGGCCGAGAGGTTTTTAGTCAACATTTCGAGGACCATTTCTGCGGTTTTCATAAATGTCTCACTTTAGCAAGGGTGAAACAGTGCAAAAATTGAGAATTACTTGTCCGAGTTTATACTAGTAGGTTCATTATTCAATCTACTTTCTCATCATGTATTTTTTTTTAATTTCATTTAGGATTTCTATTTTTGATGATTTTTTTTCTAAACTTTATCATTAGAAAAGCTAGTGACTTAAAAATGAGTGACAATAAAAATTCAATATCGTCACGAAGACGAAGCCGATTTTTTTTAAAAACATCACAAGGTTGTTCCTTGTAGTGTCCTCTTCAAAATGGTGCTTTTAGTTTTCTTATAAGAATCACATTTGAAAGAAAATGAGACGACAAAACCATGTGTCAATAAGGCACTGTTTTTGGTACAGATATTATTTCGATAAATAATAAAAAATAGCATATAAGTGCGAAAATCCTAAACATATAGTCCATGCACAATTGCAATGAGTGTAGATTATGATTATACATTTCGTTTCCCTAAAATAAATAACTATCTCTAAGAAAAAAGGAGGGCACAAATGTCACTCATTATTCATACTTAAAATTTTAAAGTATATGTCGTTGGTGCCCTCCAAGTTTACCACACTATATGTCGATAATTTTAAAAAGAAAATATGAGTACGTAGCTAATTCAATTCTCTAAAACATTTTAGTTTACTTCAACGTGAAATTCCTAAGGGAGATATTGGTTTGAAGGGGTTGAAGTTGAAAAAAATACAATCTTGCAATTTGTTTTGTCAAAAAACAAGCAAAAGTGTTTCCCAACTTCATGTTTTCACCCTCTAGTGTAGAGAGATACAATGTTGAGGTTTAACAAAACCAATATGGAAGAGGGTCTTTACTTGAATCTAAATAAGCACCCAAAAGTGTATAAGGGTGAAAGTGAATAAGGTGAGGGACACAAAAGTTGAGGTTTGACAAAACCAATATGGATGAGGGTCTTTACTTGATCCAAATAAGCACCCAAAAGTGTATAAGGGTGAAAGTGAATAAGGTGAAGACTATGTTAGGGGTGAATGTTTGAATTGAAGAAGTTGAAACTTTTGTGGAGAAAGCCATAGCACTTAGTTTCAAGGGAAAAATAGTGAGTGGTGCATCCTTGAGGATATTGTTATTAAAACATTGAAGGTGCTTCCTCTCATACATTTTTATATGATGTTATAGATTCAAATGTGGAGAGAGGGAGGACATGTACAACTCCTTAGATTTTAGTAGTCAAATCAATTAGTGGAGGGGGTCATTTATCCCACAAATAAGCTATCCCATACACCATATTGATCTGTGAGTTGGTCGTACCCTTAGAAATAAATTAATATTATTATTATTGTTATTTAGTAATTTTTTTCATTTCTGAAAAAAATTATATTTTGGAATTCTGAAATATATATAATGAATTAATTTTTAACTTAACTAAAATTTTGAAATGTCTCAATAATTTTAAAATTAGTTATATTACATGTTATCATCATAGGCTAAAACAATTTTTAACCTGGTACTCTTCTTAAAAAACTATCGATAAAACATAATATTAAGGTCCAGCATAAATAGAGAGGATTCCCAACTGTGTATATAGTTTAATTTGGGTGTAAAGCTTACCGAAAACATAATCACAATTTATCAATAGTGAGTCGATCTATTGAATCTGGGGGGTTTGTGAGCAGATTTATTGAGACTCAGCCAAGACATTAGCATCACAACGTAGTTTTGGTAAATAAATCAAAGGCATTAGCATAGCAACGTAGTTTTGGTAAATAAATCACTAAAGTTGCTGGAGAAAAATAGGTACAAGAACTTGGGTTGGTAGTCTTTATTAGATATTCAATTGTTGGTACCCTCTCAGTTTCCCTCTTTAAAGTGGTACGTATATGCTATTAGCAAATCTGTACTCCTACTACCATCGTGTATTCACTATAATCGGTTGATCAAGTTAAATTGTTAATTTACATTCAACAGAACCTCTTTAAAGTGGTACATATATGCTGTTAGCAAATCTACGTTCCTACTACCATCGTGTATTCACTATAATCGGTTGATCAAGTTAAACTATTATTTTACATTCTACAGAACCTCTAGAGGTTTAAGTCTGTGAAGAGTTTTAAAACAAACCCTCGTCTCATTTGGCCAACTCTCGAGTCTACGCCAAAAGCTTTGCGTCAAGATCATTTCAGCGACTATTACAACACAAATACGATTATGGATTAGGAGGTTTGACATATCTAATCCGCTTGGTTTGGTCCTTATTGCTCTCTCTAGCGTTTTTATTCCTCATTGCTCTCTCTAGCATTTTTATTGCATCCTCTTAATTTTACAGCGGTTGTTTCTCCCATGCGAGCAATTAATCCCTATTTTGAATAGACAATTCTAAAGCCCACCATCCGACCTAGTCGTTTCTTGCTCCAATGCATCTCCGTGATGCATCTCTTATAGCAATTCTTCTAGAGATTGCATCTTAGACATTTGTCTGTACAGAATCGAACTTGCAAGACAATTCAAGAAGTTAACTCCAAAATGTTCGACTTTTTTCTTCCAACACCGGCCCACGCAGCCTCAGATACAACGGCATAAGATACCAACATGATCAGTCACGGCTTTCTTCCCAATACCAATCAAGGCGATAAGAGTTTAGGTTTGTCCCCAACCACTACCTTCTCTCAATCAATAGACAACTACAGATAAAGCTATAAAGCATAGATCGCTCAATGCGTGGCCTTCTAAGGATATTCCCATCCTTAATATTTTCACTCGGCGCAGCGCATTGAAGGTGCAATAAATTGTCCATAGAAGTGGCGTTTCTTAAGTGGTAGTAGAGGTGGGATTGAGGGGAAGGCAGGGGAGCGCCGCTCCACTAAGAAATTTATGCACAGCTCAAAACAACACTCCGACAATGTACATGTTTTCTGTTACAGCCATTCAGCAATGTACAGCTTCACTCTCAGAGCTCAGAAAATCAACCCAACACCTAACTGATTGTTGCAGCTCGGCTGCTACTACTACGGACACTTCAAGGATTGTGTTGTAGCTAGTTGTTAAAGCCAACAACACGCTATATGCTTGTTTTAGCTAGCTGTGAGTGTCAACGTCACCTATAGCATGCGCACAGCCACACACACAGCTCTGTCGCAGCTGACTTTTAAACAAGTTTCAGGTGACCCGTGCTTCCATAAACTCAAACTAAATATTCTGCTGAATTAATAATCAACATTCACATCAAATAAATTCTGTTTCATTCAGCTGCTACTGCAGACCAACATCAAAAATAAGAACTGAGTTATCTAACTCAAAAGCAGAGTAAACACAAAAATAAGAACTGAGTTATCTAACTCAAAAGCAGAGTAAACACAAAAATAACACAGTAAAGTTCAAAGTTTCAACTATGTTTCTATTACTCTCTGTTGTGCATCTTCAACATGCTTCTTTGTATTACTTCATATCTTAAACATGATAACAAGCTACTTATTTATAATATTTTGGCTAAGTCGGTCATTAAATACTAATTGACCCTTAGCTATACAAAAATGAGATTATTTGTCAATGCTCTGTTATAGTCTATTACAATCTGACAAAGTGGAAAACTATGACACCTCTTCACTAAGCTGATGCGCTCTGCTAGCTTAATCAAAACGACTTTTCATAATTTATAAATTCAATGTTTGTCAGATTTTAATTAATTTTCTGCCCTTTCATGAACTACAATAGGAACGGTGAACGACTCTTCAAAAATTGGCTTTTCAAAAACAATGTAATGCTCTGCCTGATAATTATTTCATGTGTTGTGACAGAGGCTGTAACTGCTTCTTTAGAAATCAATGTGATCTGTTGCCCCTTTGAAATCTTGGCAGCATGGAAAAATCAAAGAGGTGTGGTGGTGCTACAACTCTTCAGGATTGCGATGACCACAAATCTTGGTGTTGAATGACATTTCTTATCTCTAGCGTTTAGCGATCTAAACAACATTTTCTTTTCAACGTTTTAGTAGGAAATTCATCTTCACAGTGGAGTAATTAACCACTGCCAACATTCTCCCCCTTAATTACTACACAAAAAAAAAAATCAAACACAAACAACTACAGTTTTTACAAAACAACATTCCAACTATAATGCCTTTTGGTCTACGTCTCAGCAAGGCTTACATCAGTATCAAAACAACTTCAAAAATTTGTTCACATTCTTTGTTGGAACATACGCGGGCATCGTTTTTTCTGTTTCTTTCGACTCCAACCTTTGAAATATGCAAACTTTGTTTTATGTTTTATCTTCATCTTTACCTTGATCTTCTTTAGTTCTTACTTCATTTGTGGCTTCATCCATTTCTTCATCTTGACTTTGCATCTTAATAATTTGAACTCCTTTTGCTCAACAACTCCACAATACTTGTTCTCTTCATTTTCAGTTGTTTGTTCAAAATATAATATTTTATTATTTATTTCAGTATCAAGAACATTACATTCAACCTTCTTGGCCTTTGCAAACCAATCATTAATATCAATTTCAATTTCATCATTCTCAGCTTCGGTTTCATCATTATTTGGCTTAAAACGCCAAACTTTAAACCAAAAATACTTGCGATTCTTCATCTTTACTTTTTTCTTTACCTTCAATCCATTATGATCAACTTCAACTACAAAATATTCTTCATCGTTCAAATTTTCAATGTCCTTTATCCCAAGGACTTCAATCGAAATATTTTCTTCTGAATACTGCAACGTGGGCATACAAAGATCCCACAAGCTATCTTCATTCTATATACACATTAATTGATGGTAATGCCCAAATTCTTTTGGAATCCATGACATGAAGATATTTTCAATTGATTCTTCAACCAATTCATTTTTGGTGCAATTGTCTTCTTTCAAATCAAACTCATCATTTCCAATATCCTCTTCAATGGATTCTTCTTCATCTTCGATTGGTTTCTCACTTGCACATTCAAATATTTTGTCAACATTATATAAATTATCATACTCTGAACCATATTGGTTCTTTTCATTTTGTTCTTCTCTCAGAAATGTCTCTATCTCTTCATTCAAATCTGCTTCTGTTGCTGCAACAAGGTAATCAACTTTCTTTATTTTTTCTTCCACAACAAGAATATCATCTCTATCATAATATCTTGGCCTTTCAAGCCATTCTTCCAAAAATTTCAATTGTTCATCAGGACCATCATTCCTCATTTCATTTGCTCTCTCTACAACAGAACATACAACATTTTGAGTGTTATCTGTGCAATCTTCAACAATTTGATCAAATTATTCAACAAAATTAAAATCATCAATATTTTCAAAAAACTCATAAACAGGTTTAAGCAGTTCAAGAGAGTGCACTTTATATTTCTTAGCTTTTGATGTTACTCCACATACTGTTGATATGGCAATATTCATTCTATCATTATGATCATCATTGACGAATACTTCTTCATGGAAAATTTCAGAAATACTTCCTGCTTCATTTACACCTTCTTCATCGTTGTCATTAGCAACATACATCATTGGAATATTCAAAGAACAAACTGCTATACTAGCAGTTGGTTCACCTTCAATATTTGACTTATAACCCAAGACATCATCATTTTCTTTCTTTGTACCTGCACAATTACTAATAAACAAATTATTAGAAAAAATCTTGTTCTTTTCTATGTCCTTATCTGCACCATTCAATATCTCTCCATATTCTTCTTCAAAAATATCACCAACACTTTTTCTATCATCAAATACACCATTTTCATGAGTGTATTTTTCACATGAAGCGTTATCATCTTCCTCATGAGAACCAAATGGATGAGTGAAACATTCTTCATTTTCTGCAACATAATGACTATAGTTTATTTCAAGTCCATCTTTGTCTTTGACTTCTACAATATCTTCAGTGATGTCTTCTAGATTCATTGTGTCTATATGTCCACAATCATCAGATTCAATACATGATTTAAATATCTTCATGGACGTGTCCTTCAAGGAATCTTCTTGCACAAATACTTCTTTGTTGTCTTCACACTTGAGAAATTTACCATCTTCATCAACATTTTGCATGTTAACCATTCCATCATTTACTTCAGTGACATCAATATCTTTATCAATAGAAATTTCTTCAAATTTTGTTGTAGTTATACAACATACAACAACCTCATTTTCACTTTTAGTTTCGACATCATATTCATCATTTGATATATAAACACAATTGCAAGATTTACAAATAATTTGACTATCTTCTATTGCTTATGCAAATTTGTCTGCTGAAATGTTAACAGGCTATGACTCAACCATATAACTCCCCCTTACGTCAAAATTTCCCTTCAAACTTTCCCAGGATTCTCTAGCTATGTCTACTTCAGCAATTACATAAGAAATATTATCATCTAGAGCTTGTTGGATGCAGTACAAGGCAAATGCATCCTTTGCCTCATCCTCGAGTTTCTTAGCTCCATCCTCAACAAAATTCCATAAACCTCTAGCATGCAAGAAATGTTTCATATTAACTAACCATCATTCATAAATAGTACCCGAGAAATATAGCGGTGGATGGTAGATGCTGCTCCATGCATCCTCTATATTTTCTTGAACCTCATTTGCTTCAACAAGTTCCTCAGTGGCTTCTCCTATTATCTTTGCTATGGAAAAACCAACTTCTTTTGCATTAGCAATATTTTTCTTCATCTCTTTAAGCCTTCTTCTTTTCCCCATGTTTCTATCTTCAAACAAATACTTGCATAAAATTTAAATTTCTATTGGATACAACATCCCCATCCTCTTTCACACAAAATACCTTCAATTCAAATCAAGCAAACTTCCAAAACATTGGAATTCAAACTACTCTACTGTTAAACTATATGGGAGCTCTACACCAGGAAGGATATCTTCATTTCAATTGATCAACCTCTATCTGAGGGAACACTCACAGAGTTAACTTCATCCACACACTTCAACACTTTCAACTCTTTACACAAGCCATGACCAAACTTCAACATTTTAACCAACATACAAATGATAGAAGAGACACTTGTTTTATCCTTCATCTCCTAAATGATGACTCAACCTTTATTTTGAGGGAGAACAAGGGCTCTTACCAATACTGAGTTGAACATACAAACTAAAATTACTTCTCTTTCAACATAGGATGAAAAATGGCACTAGAGTAAGACTCAACAACAAAATTTCCAAACCAAATACTAACAGTTCAACATATGGCTCATTCATGAAGTGAGCACATAACCAACGAACATAAATTAGGAACACTTAGCTTTGATACCAATTGAGGGGAAGGTAGGGGAGTGCCGCTCCTTCCTTAGCAGCACTAAAAACATTATGCACAACTGAAAACAACACTTCGACAATGTACAACTTTTCTATTATAGCCTTTCAGCAATGTACAGCTTCATTGACATAGCTAAAAAAATCAACCCAACATCTACAAAATTGTTGCAGCTCGACTACTATTGCTACCGGCACTTCCAAGATTGTGTTGCAGCTAGGTGTTACATCAAGCAACACTATATGCGCTTGTTTCAGCTAGTTGTGAGTGCTGACATCATCTATATAGCACGTGCACATCTCACACACAGCTTTGTTGCGGCTGACTTTTAAACAAGTTTCAGATGACCCCTGCATCCATAAACTCAACCTAAATATTCTACTGAATTAATAATCAACATTCACATCAAATAAACTCTGTTTCTTTCAGCTGCTACTATAGACCAACATCAAAAATAAAAACTGAGTTATCTAACTCAAAAACAGAGTAAACACAAAAATAACACAGTAAAGTTTAGAGTTTCAACTTTCTTTCTATTACTCTCTGATGTTCATCTTCGACATGCTTCTTCCTATTACTTCATATCTTAAACATGATTACAAGCTACGTATTTATAAGATTTTGGCTAATTCGATCATTAAATACTAACTGATCCTTCGCTATACAAAAAATGAGATTATCTGCCAATGCTCTGTTATAGTCTATTACAGTCTCATAGAGTGGAAAACTGTGATGTCTCTTCAGTAAGTTGATGCGCTTTGCTAGCTTAATCAAAACGACTTTTTCTAATTGATAAATTCAATGTCTGTCATATTTTAATTAATTTTCTGCCCTTTCATGAGCTGCAACACGAATGGCAAAAGGATCTTCAAAAATTGGCTTTTCAAAAACAATGTAATGCTCTACCCGATAGACAGAGGCTATAACTACTTTGAAATCTTGATATCACAGCAAAATCAAAGCCGTGTGGCAGTGTTGCAACTCTTCATGATTGTGGCGGCCACAAATCTACGTGATGAATAACATTTCATATCTCTGGCATTTAGCGATCTGAACAACGTTGCTTTTTCAGCGTTTCAGTAGGCAATTGATCTTGACGGTGAAGTAATTGACCACTGCCAACGGGTTGACGTCATAAACTAGTATACAAAATATTTTTCCCTAAATTTTAAAATAGACTGAGATCTTGGAAACTCATGCTATTGGAATATGAATTGTGATTGATTAGGTTGAAATGGGAACAAGGAAAAGGCTTGAATAACAAAGGTAGAATAAATGTCGTGAATGGTCTCTTTCTAGAGAAAGCGAATTTTATACCTTATAACAAGCACAAGCAATGGCCTATCAAGCTAGCTGAATGGCTCTTTCTATGCCTAGTTCGATGGAGGCAGTAGGCAGTGTTGATCGACTATTCCTCCATAGTCCTAGGGAGTATATTTGTTGGGCCAAGAACAAGATGTCGAACGAGAACCTAAGGGCTGGGGCAACTTACATAATTAGCCTTCTAATGCAGGGGGAAACTCCCAATAATCTAGCAAATAAAAATAAGGATACCAATAATCCACCCAAGCAAGAAAGGAATCACCATCTTAAACTAATAACCCTTGCCTTATTTGCATTACATGTGGCCATTAAACATACCATTTCTCTCATTTACCTGAGGTTCATAGCAAGACTGCTATGACTAGCCAAGCACAAACATATAATAAGCAGGCAGTATTAAATCAAGCAGTTCCGATGCACGATCCCTGAAATACTGGCAGTAGTTGATCAATTTAATGAAATCAGTTCCATCATTCAATCCAATACCAAAACAGAGCTGCCCAATTGGGCCAAGTCATGAATTAGAATCCAGACTTATGGAATGCCCATGGTAGAGATGGTTGAAAGTTCAACTAGATTCTAGACTTGGGGAAAGCCCGTGGCAGATAAGGTTGACAATTCAACCTAGTTGGAGATGTTTCTCCTTTTCTTGTTTACAGCATCGGTCCTCTCAGACTACTTCTCAACGAGGAGGACAACCAATTTTTTGGTAGTTTACTTTATAGAGACTTATATTTTTAAGCTTTTAAAATGGCCATATGGCTTGGTGCTAGATGGTCAATACAGCATACATATAACATAAAAAATAAACAAATTGGAACTTAGCATGTAGGTACAAAGTTAAGGGTAATGTGTGAAAGTTAAGGATTTTTTAGTCATTAGTAAGCCATGGATCACTAAGATCTCGTTGATTGCAAGCATGGAGCATACATCCAATGGCATGCACTTTCAATCAGATTAAGAGGTTTAGATTGCTAAGCCCTACTTGGAGGACCATTTCAGGATACATCAAAGAAGAGCTGAAGGAAAAGGAGATGTGACAAAGAATAGTAGAGGTAAGTGGACCTAAGAAACTAGAATAGTAATTATACTTAGAGGACATATGGAAAGCACCTCTTAAACACATATTTCATTAAATTTGGAATTATACAAGTGATCTAGAATTTAGAACGTCAACAAGATTGAGTTTTCAAAAAATGAAAAACCACAAATTTACTTAATTCACTCATTTCAATCTTAATATTCACCATTTTTTTATAATATTATCAATATAAGCTATATAAAATCAAATTTATATAAAGTTGAAGCATATCTTCCTAATATTAAACTTAGATTCCTTACATTATTTTATTATTATAATTTTTTAATTTCTATTAATATTTGAGTTGATCAAGGTTTACCTCATCTCATGAACAATAGATGTTGCAAGAAATTTATTACCTATTAAGTTATCTAATGGCATTATTTGTATGTTGAAATTATTAACCATTTTATTTATAATTTGATAAAGCATATATTGTGCATGCGTTGAATTACCATATTAGTAAGAGATTGTCTCCATTTTAGAGTGACCTACAAAGTTATTTAATGATATAGTAGTCAATGTGTTTGTTGCTGTAACAAATTTATGTATTGGCATAGTAACTTATTAATTCCCAATCTTGATAATGGGTGGCTAGAACATGGGGAATTTTTCTCAACTTCAAGAAACAACAAGAATTTTAAATGCCTAGGAATTGGGTGAAACCTCTAATACCATGAAAAATTATTAGCTCATATAGTCACTGTAATATTGAACCTGTGGATGAGGACACTACCCCTAATCATATTTAGAATATTGACTAGAAAAACAATTAGTAACATATCCACAAGCAACAACATGGAAAACTAGGTCATACTCTATTTTATTTTCTTCCCTTTATATGTATTGTCGAGTACGGATCTAGAACTTAGAACTTCAACAAGATTGAGTTTTCAAAAAATGAAAAACCAAAAAATTACTTAATTCACTCATTTCAATTTATATATTCACCATTTTTTTACAATATTATCATTATAAGCTATATAAAATCAAATTTATATAAAGTTGAAGCATATCTTCCTAAGCTTAAACTTAGATTCTTTACATTATTTTTTTATTATAATTTGTAATTTGTATTAATATTTCTTACCTATTAATTTATCTAATGGCATTATTTGTATGTTGAAAGTATTTACCATTTTAATTATAATTTGATAGAGCATATATTGTGCATGTGTTGAATTACCATATTAGTAAGAGATTGTCGCCATTTTAAAGTGACCTAGAAAGCTATTTAATGACATAACAGTCAATGTGTTTGTTACTATAACAAATTTATGTATTGGCATAATAACTTAGTAATTCTCAATCTTGATAATGGGTGGCTAGAACATGGGGGGTTTTGCTCAGACAACGAGAACTAGAAATGTCTAGGAATTAGGTGAAACCTCTAATAGCATGAAGATGTATTAGCTCCTATAGTCATTGTAATATTGTACTTTTGGATGATGACACTACCCCTAATAATCTTTAGAATATTGACTAGAAAAATAATCAATAACATATCTACGAGAAACAACATGGAAAATTAGGTCATACTCTATTTTATTTTCTTCCCTTTATATGTATTGTCTATTGTATGCCTTAGGACATTTTTGTCAAGTATATAGCACAATAGGTACTTAGGCACTTCACTTTTTGCCTTCATTTTATGGGATTATTATGAGCCCACAAGTTTCTACATGTTTTGGACATTGTTAACTATCAATTATTACTTTGGATTATGTTCATTGGTTAAGCCTAGATTCCTTTTTATAATATAAATATAATCATCTAACATTTAAAGAAATATTCATTATTCAGTACTATATTTTATGATATGTCGTTGGCACTATTTTAGAGCCAACAAGAGAAAATATTGTATTGGATAAAGTCTAAGTATACCAATTAAGGTCAAAAATAATTATTAATTAGAATATAAATTTTATAGTACAATTGGTTTTTTTTCAAATACATGAAGAAAGAGGGAAAACCCATTCTAGTTATTGCAAGTGTCCAGTATTTATTTTTGAAATGTTTGAACATATTACATTGAAAAAACATTAACTAGCTACTCCGAGAGTAAAGTTTTTATAGACAAAGTCTATAATATGTTGTTTGTCCAATATTTATTTTTGAAATGTTTGAACATATTACATTAAAAAACACTAATTAGCTATTCCCATAAAAAAGTTTTTATAGACAATCTATAATATGTTGCTTGTAAGTGCTTTACTGGACTTCATTAACCAAGTTTGATGGATCGAGAAGTGTGGTACATTTGAAATCAATGAATTAGAATAGAAACATTGAAGTGCATTTTTGTTTCTTACAAAAACAAAAGTGAAAACCCACTAAACTTATTAAAAGTGCATTTAACAATCAATTTTTTTAATAAGTATTTGTGTGTCATTTAACAATCGAAATCAAATTATTATGAATTTTTATTGGTAGTGCATTTAACAATCAAAATATTTTATAAGTATTTGTGTGTCATTTAACAATCAAAATCAAATTATTATGAACTTTTATTGGTAATTTTTATTGGCAACATTTTACAGATGTCAAAAGAAAATATTTTATAAGTCTAGGCGTGTTTTTTAATGATCAAAATAAATAATTTTGTTCTGAACTGGAATAGAAACAAAGTAGTACAGTTTAATTTATTTTATTATAATATTTATTCATGAAGTGTTTGAATGTATTATATTGAAAAGAATACGAATTATCTATCCCAACATTATTGTTTTAATAGATCGTATCTAGAATATGATGCTTTTAAATGTATTATTGAACTTGATTATCCAAGTTTGATGGAGTGAGAAGTTATGTCGATCTAGAAAAAGCATTGAAATTTGTAATTTCCATGTTAAATATTGTTTGGTGTTTGAACATATTACATTGAAAACAATGCTAATTAACTCCAATATAGTTTTAATATGCCAACTTAACTCCAATATAGTTTTAATAGGCCAAAACTAGAAGATATTGATTTTAAGTGCATTATTGAACTTGATTATCCAAGTTATGGGAGAAGTTATGTTAATATAAACAAATCATTGAAAGTTTAATATTTCATGGTGTCATGTAATTTGCATGAAGTATCATCACATGAATACATTGCAATTTAAACAAAATTTTCATAGTTATACCAAATAATATAAAACTCCTCAAATTAATTTGAAGAGAATATTCAATATACAAGAAAAATTGAAAAATATTTCTTCATGTATTAATTGGTCCTCCAAAGAACAAAATTACATCCATGAATCATCTCCACCTAATCTCATGTTATTCGTTCAAGTAGGTCAAGGACAGCTTGTACACCATGTTTATTTATCTTGGCCTTCTTGCAATGTTCTTTCTTAGCCATCCATGCCCAAACTATGGTATCAATTGGAATAGATCGAAGCTCTATGTCATCAGGATTTGGTACCCAATATTCTTCTAATACTTTTCCATTGTATTTCCATGAACCGGGCTTCCACCAATCAACTTTAACATGAAGAGTATCACTTTCATCATCTTGAAATATATCTGTGGTGGATTTTTCCATCCAAATAATCTCCTCTTCATCCTCGTTTCCTTATCTAACTAGCAACATATTTCTTTTCTCAACATCATTAATAGGGTTGAATGTTGTCTTTGGCTTATTGCACTTGGGTCCAACATACACGGGTTCACCTGTCATAGTATCAAAATCCCCATCCATAATATTTGAGATCGCATGGAGCGCTTTATGACCAACATCTGGAGTTTGCCTTGTCTTGGGCCAAAAATCCTCAGAAGATGAATCACTTGCATCCACTATTGTATGATCATTGTAAACATCATATAAAGTATTAAGAACTCTTTCCCAATACTCTACCTTATTTTTCCATTCTGGTGTAACAATTGGCAAATCCTCACCACCCATTGTGTCTTTCCACATTTTTATGTATGATGTTATTCCTTCTTTCAGTTCTTTTAAATATATTTCATTCTCTTTGGGATGTAAGAAAGATGGCTTCCCTATGGGAAATTTAGATCGACCTTCATCATCTGTATTCCATAACTCAACTGGTTCTGACCACTCAACATCTCTTATGGATTCTTTATACCTTAATACTGGAACATCATTGAGTACAAGAAATTGGAAGTACTGAACATTAAGATGTCCAACTAGTGCATTTTTTCCTTCCTTGATGTATCCATTAAGGAAGCTTTTGAAGTCATACACCTTATCAATCAGTTTAGGTGGAAACACTCTTTTTTCTTCAATTTTGCGATATGTATCCATCATCTCAGGTAGAGAGTATATATCTTTACTTTTCAAGTTGGAAGACATTCTCCCATAGGTCCCGTCTATGTCTTCATGGGTGTGTCCCACGAGCAAGAACCCAACCTCAATAGTGATGAAGACACCAAGTGCAGTGGGAAGTGATAGAAACATGAAAAGATAACGATTCTTATTATCACTTGCTGCATTATCCAATTGTAACAATAAATGTGGAGGAAGAGGTTTAAAATCGATATATTGATTTTCTAATCTTCCATGGAATAAAAATTCATCCTTGTACACTCTACATTTTGAGTAAATAGAGGTGTCAAGTAATGCATTTGAAAGTGGGTTTCGCGAACTTCCACTCTCATAAAGAACATCACCATACATATCAAGATGTGGGTCTTCAAGGTCCCTTAAGCACTTAGCAAGTGATGTAATGGTAAATTGTGATCCCATATGTACAAATGGTAGGGAGAAATGACCAAAACCTCCTGTCTTATGTCCATGTGTTAGCATACCTTTCAATGACAAACCCAAGTTTATTCCTACAATAGATTTTGATTTGATGCGTAGCCTTGGAATTGAAAGTCTTTGTTTTGTCCATTTTATCATGGATAATACTCAAATACTCCTTTGGAAACTGCTCTAACATGATTCTGTGGGCATAGTAGCAATGTCTTCCACACATAACGATCTTGTTATGTTTGTTCAATCTAGCACATGCCTTTTCTTCCAACTCTTTTGTAGTTGCTCACTTCATTTGTGCTTTCAACACAATGCATTCACTACATTTACTGAAGTTGTTGTTCTTTGAGAATTCCACGTCTTGAAAATGAGTGTTCCAAATCTTGCTCATTGTTGGTTGTGATATTAATGGACAATTGAGCTTTTCCAAACCCACATTGATCTCTTTTAGCAAATAGCTTTGTGTGTAAGTCGAAGGAAACAATCTTAGAGGAGAAGAAGTTCCATCTGCTTCGACTTGACGTGTTTGGTTTGGCGAAAAATCTGAATTGTCCATTACAATTTTATGCAGTATTTCTATGGCAGCCATGGTATGTGCACATGCTTTACATGTATTGGTGTTACCATGAATGGATTTCATATGTCCTTGTTCAAAATTATGTTGGTAGCTATAGAAGGTGCTTTGAGGAATCTTATGTATCTTGTACCATGCTTTCTTACAAATAATATTACCATCAAAACTCATGTCCTTTACTTTTCTAATAATAGGAGGTGGGCCATGGCCATGGCTCTTTGACATGATATTTTTTGAAACAAGTGAATTCAATACAAATTCCCTTATACCATTTTTGTCTTTGCATTCCATATCCCTTCTAGCATTTGCAATGGAATTCCTATCCACATGTTGAAGACAATCTTGTTTACAACATTCATCTGCAGCCAAAATTCGGACTTCTTTCTCTTTATCTATCTTGGTTTGACGTTTTGCAACTTTTTCTCTTGTCATAGCTCGTTTAATCTTTTTATATGGCCTTAGTGCATTAAGAACATTGACATCTTGATATTTTTTATTATAAAGATCCCCATCCCATTGGTATAAAGGACTTATATCCTCTATAACATCCCATATTAGCATTTCCATGGGTGGCTCTTTGTACTTTTTCTTGACCCTTAACATCTCACCTATGTTGTCCACCAATTTATGTATTGGCCATCTAACCAATCCATGTATAGACTTATCCCCAATCTTGCATATTTCACAATGCCCATGTATCTCTTCCACAAAAACACCAAAGTTATCTTCACCTAGTGTTTCACCCACAACCATGTCATCCTCATGGACATTAACTATCATTCCTTTCGCAATGCACATAATTGTTCCTATGCATCCATGTGTAAGAGAAACCCTTGTACATGTGAATGCAGCCCTATCTTGTGGAATATTTATGGGTTGATCTTCACAATGAGGTTTCAAATCTATTTCTGGCCAAATCTCATAAGATTCTATTTGCACCCCCTAGTGTTTCCTCAAATCCAGTTGGATGTGGTAAAGGAGCATCATTTTTTAACACCTTCTCAATTCTAACCACTATGCATCCTTTCTTTACAATCTTTCCATGAACCTTATTCCCAAGCTCTGTATTGAATATGGATCCCCCACCCACCTTCACTCCATGTTGTAAAAGATCTACTTTGTCTCCAATAGAAAATGTTGAACAAACATTTCCACCTGTACACCAAACATAACAAACTTAGTATTTTCTCAAAAAAACATTCAATAAACTACGAATAATTCTTAACACATGCTTAGGTATTTTATTTACCTATGGTGTGCCTCAAATATGTAGTCCTCCATGGATCTGTGTCCCCTTCATCAACATATTCCACAATCAAATGTGGTTGAGTGACATCAATTATCAAAACCATAACATAACCTACAACAACCCTTCCTCCACCATAATAAGTTCCAACTTCTGTAGATTCAACCTTTCCTAGCCCAATAACTTGACCATTAACCAGGAGGTCAACATAGTCCCCTTTTGTGAAAATTATACTTTCCATTGTTGCTCCTACAAATTCTGTAACACACAATTGAATTATAATTTGTAGTTAAGGTTAAACCATGTAAAGTGTGCTCTTATATTTTAGGAAAAACACAATCTACACAAAAATAATGTACTTGTAATAGCTAAAAAGGGTATGGCATCATTTTGTTGTGCAAATTAAACATTGTTCCCCACCATTTAGTCCCCACTGCCAAAAGGGACTTTACATATAAATTATGATGGAGCTACAAAGCGTAATCAAAACAAGATTGGTTATCAATGTATATAATCTTAATACAAACACAAAACTATTCTTAGAAAAACTTGTAAAAATGTCTAAAAATTTTCCATACTTAAGAACTTGTAATAGTATTGAAGGTAGTTATTAAGTAGGTTAGAATCCAACCATGATCGATCATGCAAGTTTGTATAATCATGGAACTTGTAATAGTATTGAAGGTAGTTATTAAGTAGGCTGGAATCCAACCATGATTGATCATGCAAGTTTGTATAATCATGGAACTTGTAATAGTATTGAAGGTAGTTATTAAGTAGGTTGGAATCCAACCATGATTGATCATCCAAGTTTGTATAATCATGGCTCACTGAGATTTATTTTTTGTATCAATTGTTCAAAGTAAATTCAAATATCCTTGATTGGAGTCATCCCTATTTTAAGTACTCCCGAAAATAGTTATTTGGTGTCATCTAAACCTATATTGTAGATTAGTGAAGAATAACATCTATATGGAACTAGAGTAATACAAAATCCCAAGCAATGCTACTTGATGCCACTATTAGTATACTAATACGTAGTAGAAGTTTTTCGAATTATAAGCGACTGCTAGCTTAGCGACTACTAGCTTTCCTTCTAGCATAATCACACATGCTTATGCTAGAAGCAAATCTAGCACTCATTAGCTTTCCAATAGAAAAACCCTAGGCATGATGATTGGTGGCTCCTAGGTTATACCTCGATCTTGTGCCATGTGCTCTATTTTGAAATAAGCACATCGCACAAGATCAAGGAAAGCTAGCGACTGCTAGCTTTTCTTCTAGCCTAAGCATTTCCTTGTAGCATAAGCACACATGCCTATGCTAGAATGAAAGCTAGTAGTCGCTAGCTTTCCAATAGAAAAAACCTGGGCATGGTGATTGGTGGTTGCTAGCTTATACCTTCAGCTTGTGCCATGTGCTCTATTTTGAAAGAAGCACATGGCACAAGATCAAAGAAAACTAACAACTGCTAGCTTTCTTCCTAACATAGGCATTTCCTTCTAGCATAAGCACACATGCTTATGTTAGAAGGAAAGCTATCAGTCGCTAGCTTTCCAATAAAAAAACCCTATCCATGGTGATTGGTGGTTGCTAGATTATACCTTGATCTTGTGCCATGTGCTCTATTTTGAAATAAGCACATGGCACAAGATCAAGGAAAGCTAGTGACTGCTAGATTTCCTTCTAACATAAACATTTCCTTCTCGCATAGGCACACATGCTTATGCTAGCAGGAGAGCTAGCAGTGGCTAGCTTCCAATAGAAAAAGCCTGGGCATGGTGATTGGTGCTTACTAGCTTATACCTTGAACTTGTGTCATGTACTCTATTTTGAAAAAAGCATGTGGCACAAGATCAAGGAAAGCTAGCAACTACTAGCTTTCCTTCTAACATAAGCATTTCCTTCTTACATAAACACACATGCTGATGCTAGAAGGAAAGGTAGCAGTTGTTAGATTTCCAATAGAAAAACCCTGAGCATGGTGATTGGTGGTTGCTAGCTTATACCTTGAGATTGTGCCACCTGCTCTATTTTGAAATAAGCACATGGCACAAAATCAAGGAAAGCTAGCGACTGCTAGCTTTCCTTTTAGCATAAGCATTTCCT
This sequence comes from Pseudotsuga menziesii, assembly GCA_001517045.1. Taxonomy (NCBI): domain Eukaryota; kingdom Viridiplantae; phylum Streptophyta; class Pinopsida; order Pinales; family Pinaceae; genus Pseudotsuga; species Pseudotsuga menziesii. The sequence continues at coordinate 133,779 of LPNX010655946.1, forward strand.
TCTAGCCTTAAGAACACATGCTTATGCTAGAATGAAATCTATCGCTTGCTAGCTTTCCAATAGAAAAACTCTGGCATGGTGATTGGTGGTTGCTTGCTTATACTTTGATCTTCTGCCACGTAATCTATTTAGAAATAAGCACATGGCACAAGATCAAGGAAAGCTAGCAACTACTAGCTTTCCTTCTAGCATAAGCACACATGCTTATGCTAGAAGGAAAACTAGCAGTCGCTAGCTTTCCAATAGAAAAACCTGGCCATGGTGATTGGTGGTTACTAGCTTATACCTTGTTCTTGTGCCATGTGCTCTATTTTGAAATCAGCACATGGCACAAGATCAAGGAAAGCTAGCGACTGCTAGCTTTCCTTTGAGCATAAGAATTTCCTTCTAGCATAAGAACACATGCTTATGCTAGAAGGAAAGCTAGCAGTCGCTAGCTTTCCAATAGAAAAACTATGGCATGGTGATTGGTAGTTGCTAGCTTATACCTTGATCTTGTGCCATGTGCTCTATTTTGAAATAAGCACATGGTACAAGATCAAAAAAATCTAGCAACTATTAGCTTTCCTTCTAGCATAAGCACACATGCTTATGTTTGACGGAAAGCTAGCAGTCGCTAGCTTTCTAGTAGGAAAACCCTGTACATGGTGATTGGTGGTTGATAGCTTATACCTTGAGCTTGTGCCATGTAATCTATTTTGAAATAAGCACATGGCACCAGATCAAGGAAAGCTAACGATTTCTAGCTTTCCTTCTTACCTAAGCATTTCCTTCTAGCATAAGCAGACATGCTTACGCTAGAAGGAAAGCTAGCAGTTGCTACCTTTCCAATAGAAAAACCCTAGCCACAGTGATTGGTGGTTGCTAGCTTAAACCTGGAGCTTGTGCCATGTGCTCTATTTTGAAATAAGCACATGGCACTAAATAAAGGAAAGCTAGTGACTGCTAGCTTTCCTTCAAGCATAAGCACACCTGCTTATGCTTGAAGCAAAGCTAGTAGTTGCTTGTTTTCCAATAGAAAAACCCTGGCCATGGTGATTGGTGGTTGCTAGCTTATACGTTGATCTTGTGCCATGTACTTTATTTTTAATTAAGCACATGGCACAAGATCAAGGAAAGCTAGCGACTGCTAGCTTTCCTTCTAGCATAAACATTTCCTTATCGCATAAGCAAACATGTTTATGCTAGAAGGAAAGCTAGCAGTTGCTAGCTTTCCAATAGAAAAACCCTGGTCATGGTGATTGGTGGTTGCTGGCTTTGGCCTTGATCTTGTGCCATGTGCTCTATTTTGAAATAAGATCATGGCACAAGATCAAGGAAAGCTAGCAACTGCTAACTTTCCTCCTAGCATAAGCATTTCTTCTAGCATAAGCACACATGCTTATGCTAGAAGAAAAGCTAGCAGTCTCTAGCTTTCTAGTAGAAAAACCCTGGTCATGGTGATTAGTGGTTGCTAGCTTATACCTTGAGCTTGTGCCATGTGCTCTATTTTGAAACAATCACATGGCACCAGATCAAGGAAAGCTAGCGACTATTAACTTTCCTTCTAGCATAATCATTTCCTTCTAACATAAGCACACATGCTTGTGCTAGAAGGAAAGCTATCCGTCACTAACTTTCCAGTAGAAAAATATTGGTCATGGTGACTAGTGGTTGCTAGCTTATACCTTTTTCTTGTGCCATGTGCTCTATTTTGAAATCAGCACATGGCACAATATCAAGGAAAGCTAGCGACTGCTAGCTTTCCTTTGAGCATAAGCATTTCCTTCAAACATAAGAACACATGCTTATGCTAGAACGAAAGCTAGCAATCGCTAGCTTTCCAATAGAAAAAATCTGGCATGGTGATTGGTAGTTGCTAGCTTATACCTTGATCTTGTGTCATGTGCTTTTTTTTGAAATAAGCACATGGCACAAGATCAAGGAAAGTTAGCAACTGTTAGCTTTCCTTCTAGCATAAGCAAACATGCTTATGCTTGAAGGAAAGCTAGCAGTCGCTAGCTTTCCTATAGAAAAACCCTGGGCATGGTGATTGGTGGTTGCTAGCTTATACTTTGACCTTGTGCCATGTGATCTATTTCAAAATAAGCAGAAGGAACCGGATCAAGGAAAGCTAGTGATTGCTAGATTTCCTTCCAACATAAGCATTTCCTTCTAGCATGAGCACACATGCTTATGCTAGAAGGAAAGCTAGCAGTTGCTAGCTTTCCAATAGAAAAACCCTGGCCACGGTGATTGGTGGTTGCTAGCTTAAACCTGGAGCTTGTGCCATGTTCTCTATTTTGAAATAAGCACATGGCACAATCTGCTCACACCAGAAGAATCTCAGTTGCTAGATCAACTTGCTCCAAACCATGAGAAACGAACGAGGACTACTCTTCCCAAATTAGCTGAACATACTTCATTGATTTTATGAAATCAATAATATAAGGAAACTTGATACATTGAATCACAAAAGCATAAGAAATCGAACATAAAATAAGGTTGTCATATTTAATTGGTTCAAGAATACAATGAAGGACAATTTCAATCTTTACAATGCTTTCCCTATTCCTAGGAAACCATGAATGTTCCCCAACTCAATTTATTCTCTATACATGCAAACCTCCTTAGCAAATCCTTTTCTATTTCCCTAAATTTCCCTTTAAACCCATTTCCTCGTGTGTTAGTCGAAAGATGAATCGATTTAATGGTTGATATAATAATTTGTCCAAATTGATTCCCATTTTGAGGGCATGTCCACGAGAGGTTTCCCAATATCCTACTGATACATGTACATTCGATTTTAACTGGGGTAAATGGTCAACAACTTTTGTAGCTTGTTTTTCCACTTATAAAACAAATTCACAAAATGGAAATATTTTTTGGTTGATGCGGGTTGCCAAAAGTTCTAGATCTATCAACTACAGTAAAGGAATGAATGCCAAAGCAATTGTAGGGGAAGCGCTTGAACACGGTTCCACTCAGCAAGAAGTCCGATTATACAACGATGGAAAAGAAGTTCGATGTGACATCCCCTGAAGGGAAATCCCCTTTGATCTCCTTCTGGCAAGACAAATCGAGCTGCAGCGTACAATGGTATCAAGTTGATTCTCCCACTGACGAATCTGGAAAAAAATCCCTGCACAAATCTCTTGGATCACATGGCAAACGTGACTCTCATCCTGGCTGGCCTCTCTATTTAGCCAAGGTGATCCGACCCTCTATTCATAGCATCTTTGTAGAAGCATTAGTAGTGCCCTGCTCCCTGGTGTGTAAGCGTTTAAGATCCCTCTGCTATCCTTCTAAGTCCCATGGCCCAGTTTTCTCTAGTCCAACTTATCTAATGTCAAGATCCACCGAGTTTTGGAAGCTATGGAGTCTTCTTCAGATTCAAGACCTACGATTGATGAAAAGTTGGATACTCTGGAGCATGCGATGGATCGCCTCAAGCTGCAAATAGATAGTCAAGGTCAGTGACTGCAAGAAACCAAGGTGGCTAGAGAACAGAGTTGGAACCTACTCAATGAAGACATCAAGAAGCTCTGAGCAGATCTCTCAGCCTCTCTGGAAAACATGGAGGAATTTAAGGAAGATGTGCAAATAGACTTTAAAGATAATGCAAATACACATGGGGACTTTGGAAAGCGAATATGTGCTCTGGAGCAGTCGGTCAACAAGCTTCTTGCGAAAATGGACAAGTGATCTTCATAAAAACAGCCTCCTCTTCAAAGCTATCTTCTTCTAGTCTTACACTTCGGCATATAAGAAGCATCTCCTCTCTGTTTTTATGAAGCGTTTCTCTTCTGCTTTTCTTTCTAGACTCAATCTTCTGTTATCTGTTTGCATAAGTATTGATGTAACTATTAGCTACTATGATCAAGCCATTGGCCAAGGATGGATGATTCCCTCACGAGGAACCAAGAATCTTGGCCAGCAATGCTGGTATGGAAATTGTCAAAGTACTCTGCAGCTGATTTGCAGAATCTAATCTAATCTATCCCAATGTTTTGGTAAAAAAAAAAACGTGAGCATGGAAATTAACCAGTCACATGAAAATTGACCAGGCAAAGGCGTCACTATCAAATATAGACATCTCAACTCAAGTTATAGGTGTTTCTTGTCAGTTTCTAGCACCGTTTATAGTTCGGTGGCTTCAAGTTTCTTATTGCATTCCCCATCTCTGCCAGATTGTCAATTTCAGCAAATAACCTTCGCAAAGCTCATAATCAAAAAATGGGAAATTTATAGTAGTCGTATGGTTTGTGGCAAAAAAATGACAGCTACAAAGTGAAAACCTACTATTCAAAAAAGGAAACGCTTATGAAGGGGTTTAAAAATGAAATTGTTTTGGAAAATGGCGTTTTCTGTCTCTATTTTTTACTATTTTTAGATCGTTTCTGCTAGCAGAGCTTGAAAACCATCTCATGAGCATAGTTGCTGACAAGCTCTTGGAGAAATTGTAGGCAGACATCGAGCAGAACTGTCGAAAATCTTTTCAAGAAGTTGCAGGAAGACATCCAATTTTTCAGGAAGACATCGAATGTTCCGAGAGAATTGAGATTAAAATGTGGCAATGGTTTTTTTTTGGGGGGTTCATCTCTGGGTTATGGCACCGTATACAAATTGTCTACAATAAAAGGTTTTTTTTTCTCTCATTTTCAAACTAGTCTACCTCTGGACTAACCAAGGAAAATTCTCCTCCGAGGTTCAGATGAGAGACATATAAATTTTTTAAACCTTCCAAAATTTTATATTAATTTTAGTTGTTAGTTAATAATATTAAATTTAATTATATAATTTTCTCTAAACCTTATAAAATTTCATATTAATTGTTAAACTATCCATAAAGAGTAAATGTAATTTTTTAAAATAAATTCTTTCATTTCATTTCATTGTTTTTTATTGTATCTTCCTTAAAATTATGCATAAGCCCATTAGAGTTTCATTATCAGTAAGCAACAAGGTGGTTAGGCTTGCATTAACATATAGACTAGGGTTCAAAACCCTCCTTGGGAATGATTGTAAATATAGCCTTGTAAATATAAGAAGTATCTCTCACAAAACAAAACTATGGATATTAGTTCTTGTTGGTCAGTTTTTGGATGATAGATGAATGAATAATATTTAATATCTTAGATGTAATACATTTGGCCTTCTTTCTTATGGTACTTTTCAAAATTTTATGTCCGTTATTAAGGTTGATTAGAATTTTTATTCCAAAATGTAGATGATTTTAAGAGGCTATTGGTAAGGCTTAGAAATGACAACGATGCCCATAATTTTTGCAATAGTAGACATTATTTTTTTATGCCTAGTTTCATAGGGAAGACTTTACTATAGTCTTGATAATGCCTGTGGGTTTAGGTGGATCTGAAGTACTAGTCATTGGTGGTTCTTGAAGAAAGTAAAGTCTCTTTTAGAAACTACCTTAAGTTGAATATGTTATTTCTACACTTACGTACAATCATTGTGGTGAAAATCCTAGCAGTAATGAGCCCAAGGTAATGTCTTATGGATGGATGACCTTGCAAAAGGGAAGGCATTATTTCACTAAGCCTTTGCACTATTTGTGATTAAAATTTTGATGTGTGTGATTCCACTCTTATGGTCATTTGGATCCACTTTGGATCAAGAGCATGACTTTCATTTTGAAAGAAGGTTTAAGTTAGGAAAGATTGCTCCAATAGATTCGATAAACTCTACAAGAAGGTATGGATGGTTTAGTTAGTGGTAGAGGGTTTCAACCCCTATAAGGGTGAGATGGACAAGGATAGAACTGACCTAGGATCCTCCATATGCAAATCCTCCTTATGCGGACGATGCCCCTTTTAATGAGGACCATCACTTGTTCCTCAATATCTTTGCTGCCCCTTTTGTATAGAAGAAATTGAGCTGGAGTGTTTTTAAATTTATTTGTGAAACCTTATTTCCTTTCGTTCGCTAGCCCTATTGTTTCACCAGTTGAATGCATAAGATATTCCATCATATACCTAATAGTATTCATGAGGAGGGCTAAACAGGGGTGCGGTGGTGAGCGCATGTTTCAATGCGTTGAAGGACTGCTAAGCTTGGTCATTCTGGACAAAAGTTAAAACAAAGCCAATTTTTTATGACGCTCCTGGGTGGCCAGCCCAAGGTGAGTCATGAGTCATGACACTCCTTCATGAGATCGGATGGCTTCAATACATAGATGCGAATCATGCGATCACCAAAGTACAACAAAAATTCATTGTATGCCCAGAACTTCCTCGTCGATGAACATGAACTGGAACTCCCGCCCTAAAGAAAATCAATGGTTATGATGTAACTATTCACAGATCATAAATACATTCAATGATGACACCAAGTAACATGCGCTGGCATCATCACCGAGTCAGGTGGATCATGGCAGTCTAGTAGCCATTGCATAGTGCAATATTAAATCGGTAATCGTCTTCCACTGTTACACGATATTAGAGCCTACATCTACATATGCTTATGCAAGATTTTGACAGGTGAGATGCACATCTAAACGTCAAATTGATGGGTTGAACATTTTTATCCCTGTCCATTTTGACGTCCGCAATTTATGAAAGACAGTCAAATACGTTTTAAAAATGAAAAAATGTCTTGTAGCACATCAAATTCCAGGCCTGCGGGTGGCCCTTTTATGTAAACAAATCTAAGAGTTCAGTCTTCCTTTTAAGGGCCAATATTACATTTCATAGGTCAAATAAAAACGTCACCTGCGATATAATATTGGTTCACTTATTTTCATATTTCACTAAAACTGAGCAATTGCCAATATTATTTTTTAAAAATAGATTTCTTTCACAAAATTATGGTTTTTGTTTGTCGTATGGGAGGAAAAACTACGTTTTTGAGATGAGTGGCTCTGTGAAAAAGACCATTGAAAAGGCCTCCTTCCTTCTGTATAAGAGGAGTAGAGGCAAGTTCTAGCTATTGGTAGATTGAGTGAAATCACCTGTTGTTCGCTAATCCCGCCATACACGTTGGGTTGGGAAAAACATATAATTTGTACTGTGATCTCTTCTGGGTGCTTCGGTGGAATGGGATGGGTCTATAAGGCCTCAGATGATATATATCAGATGGTTTTTTAGGGATTTAATAGGTCAACGTAGCAGTTAACTATCCAGCATGAAGGTAGTCAATTTATAAGGCAACTTACGATGCTTTACAACTAACTTCAGTCTTCTTTACTGGTAAATTTTCACAATGTAACCATTTCTCCAAAAGGAAAAGACATGAATCAAACTATGGTAATGAGAGGACAGACAGATCACTGAATTCGGATTATACAGACTAATAAAGAGATATTACAATAGAATATATCATGGAATATATATCCCATAGAGAAAAAATATATAAACGATGAGGTTTTTTATCAGCATTCCTTGCAAGAACTTGAAAAAGTTGAATTGGATTTATAGAAAAACTGATTCCAAATAGTATACCGACCTTTAAATGTTGGACAACCCGGTAGATGTTTCCAGTACTGGTTCCGACAAATTTCCACGCAGATTGACAGCCGACAAAAGGAATTTTTAGACAAAATGAACGGGAGGGTGTTCAATGGAACACGCAGAAGGAAGTTTCAGACGGTAGACACTGAATGTGCAGTCAAAGAGCATTTCTGGTCCGAGGTTGTAGGTGGGTTTGCTGGGAAGGTGTCATAATTGGTCTCAGAGGCACCCTCGAGCCACATTGAATGTTGATGGGCTCGAGGATTGAAGGTACGCTCAGTCTCATCAATGACGACTGAGTCTCATCGCTTTAACTCCTCCTTGCCAGGCTGTCCGGAAGCTTTAAATAAGGAGATGACAGGGCTGTTCCAATCTGTATATATATTCCATATATTACATGATGGTCGAATCTTTCAATTCTTTGCAATGCTTTAATTTGCGTCCTTCAATTAAATATGTTATATCAGTTTTGCCATATTTTAATAATCTTTTCAATTTGAAATATTTAAACTTTTTTTTAAGGTTTTGTATTTTAATGTTAATTTGAAATATTTATATAGGTTAAAGTTTTTTTTAATATTTTAATGTGAAACTTTTGAAATGTGTTTTCATTCAACATATTTGACCTAACTATTTAATTTAAAGTATTTTCCTATTTTAATTTATATGCTCTCATATATTGATTAAATATTTTTTATTTATGTGCATGTGTTTTCATTCAACATATTTGAACGAATTTAATTTAAAATATCTTTAATTCTATAATACTCATTATATATGACATTAGGAATCTATTGAGAGTGAAAATTCCACTCAACACATGAAACATATAGAATAAATATTCATCAAAGTTAATTTTTTTAATCATAAAATTTCGCCTAATTATTATTTTTATTAATGAATTATTCGCAAGGCTTATATATTTTTCAATGATTTTTTTGAAAAAATCACCTACCTTAATATAATGTGAAATGACTGCAATAATGGCCTCCATTTATACACTCTAGGATGAATATCACATCCTTAATATTATGATATGTCAACCTTTTCACTATATATTTTTAGCAAAATACTCTTTTACGACACAGATATTTTATAGAGTTTGTAAACTTATCTTTCTAAATCAAAATAAATAGTTTTTTATTTAATTGTTTTTGTTTTGGTTAATTTGTAAATCTTAAAATAAAAATTTAATAATAATAAATTAAAAGTTTATGGCCCTAAGAGCCACCACCACTCTCATATGGGAAATCAATGGATAACAGTTTGATGGAATATTTATCAAACCATATTTTTTTCTCGAGGGGTAGTTTGAAGTTATTATACCCTCAATATACTCAAAATTGTATACCGTTTAAATTGTGTTTTGATTGTATTAATAGATTTAGCACTCTATTAAGTGTTCGGATTGTGTTTTTATTGCATAAATATATTTCACCTTCAAATATTCTTAGAACACTTAGATTATGTAATTTTTAGAATTTATATATGCCAATCCAAAAAAATTAAACATAGAATATTTAAACTATTGATTAAATAAATTAACCAATAAATAATAATTCCATAAAATATCAATAATGATAATTAGTTATATTCATTAAAGTAAATTTAATGTATTTGAATTTTTTTTCTCTATGAAGCACTTATTCACGACATTGTAGAAATACTCGTCGTCCTCGAGCAAGCAACACACAACATAAGTTTGCTTTCTTAAATGTAATCGAAACTTTAGCCGAATCTGTATTATATATTCACGAATAAGCCACTGCCTCTATCTATCATTGGAATTTGCACATAGGCCCTTTGTGTGTCTCCACAACTATGATCACAAGAAATAATAAGCCAATGTGCCTAATGGGATCAACGACATTTGTGTCTTTATATATGTAATCTCTCTTTTCCCAATCCTGCATAAACAATAATTGGAGAATGTTATGGAAAATTATTACATCGTCGATCTACTCCGTTGGAAGGCCACATTTTCCTTTTTTAGTGATTCAGAGCTTCTTTGCAATACAACAGTTTCCTCCTTCGATTGACATATTTGCTTGAGTTTAAACTTCACATTATCTTGATTGTGCCTATTTCTTTAAGTTGGGTATTTATATGATGCTCCTATATCTAAAGTACACGTAAAAACCACCCGAGCACAACTTGTATGACAATAAATTCTTGTTCATGAAATATCTAATTACCCAAAGCATACAAAACGTGCTTTCAACTGTGCTTCTGATGGCAAGGGAATCACTTGGACAAGAAGGTTTCAAAAAGACATAGTTGAAGATGAAAACATTAAAACTTGTGTTAAACTACCTTAGTTCCCGACTACTAGACCATAGTTAACTTTTACTTTTTTTGTGTCGAACTTACTTGCAATATTAATTTTACCTGAGGCTAGGTGTTCACAGGGGTATTAGGGATTGACACATTGTTCAACAACTGTCATGACATGAAGATTTCAAGCATCGCCAAACTCTTAAGAGTTTGTGCATGTGGAGGAAGGTAGGCCAGGGTTTGTACAAGTGGACGAAGGTAGGCCATCAACCGCGCCTGTTCTAATGTTCATTCTAGCTGTTGAAATTCAGAAATTTGTGGGCAATGTGGAGAAAACATTTAAATTATGATTTTACTCCTAAGATTTTTTTATAGTTAGGATATGTAGAAGCTAGAAGATGTCTAAGGGATCTCGACAAGAAAACCTACATGGTTATGTTGACAATGAACTTCTTTCTGACAAATTTTGTTAAAATTGAACTCGCAAGTGGTGTGGAAGATGATTGGAATAATTAAATCAACATAATAAGTCAAAATAAAGGTTTGGAATGGGTGAGAGGAGAGCTAGTGCTCAATGAGCTTGGCCATAAAACCTACATGGTTATGTTGACAGTGGACTTCTTTACAACAAATTATGTTAAAATTGAACTCACAATCTTGTGGAAGAGGAGTTGAATAATTTGATTATTATGACATAAATCAACACCATAAGTTAAAATAAAGGTTTGGAATGGGTGAGAGGAGAGCTAGTGCTTGATGAGTTTGTGCACGCCTGTTATTCTTGCTCCTTTCCCCATTACTGCATGTCATGCCAGCCTACTTTACTTGTGTGTTTTCCTTGATTGGACGGGCTCTGTCTGCCATGTGGCCTTGGAAAAGCATATTAATGGATTCTATTGGGCAAAGATATGGTTTATTTTCAGATCCATCTTTTGTTGTATCATGTGAATGTGAATGTGCACATTAGCATACAAATCATATTAACCGGAGAAAACAATAAAATTAAACACTAAAGAAACATGAAATTGTTAAAGAAATTATGTTACCTTTAATAATGACTTCCTCTCCAAACACTCTCAAAAATATTTAAAATGATAAAATCATACCAATTTAAAATTTAAATAATAACATTTTATATAATTTTCAACTTATATTTTTTACATGGATACTTTTTATCCTTTTTCATTAATTATAAATGAACCTTAAATACTTATTTAAAACAAATATTACTTAATTTTTTTTAAAACATTAATTAAAATCATAATATAAAAGGAAAATAAATTTTTAAATTGTGAAAATTATTTTAAGATGTTAACGGAGATACAATACTATTTTTCTTATCAACTAAACATCAAATAAAAGAGCAATGCTTGAGCAATGGGTAACCAAGTGCTTGACCATGTTGTTGACTATTTGGGTGACCATGAATTTACATGTTTGATCATGGTCAAGACCATGGGTGACCATGTTGTTTACCATGGTGCTAACCATATGGTTGACCTTATTCAACTATGGTCAACCACATGGTCAACAATGGTCAACCACGTGGACAAACATGGGAAACCATGGACATCCATATGGTCAAACATGATTACATGGTTAAAAATCTTTAAATGGTAAAAGGTGGTCAAATTTGGTCAAGAAGGTCAATGATATGGTCAAACACGGTCAACCACGGGGTTAAACAAATGGTTAGAAATGGTTAAAAGTGGTCAAACACATCGTCAACCATGCTTAACCATGTGGCCAACCACATGGTTAACCACATCATCAAACCCATGGTTATCCATGGTCAACAATGGTTGAACATGGTCTACCACATTCTCAACCCCATGCTCAACTGTGCTTAACCATGGTCGAACATGGTTGACCACATGGCTAAAAATGGTCGAACATGGTAAACCATGGTCAACCACATGGTCGAACATGGTCAACAATTGTCGAACATGGTCAACCACATAGTTAACCACATAAAAATGGTCAACCACATGTTCAAACATTGTTAACCACATTTTCAACTACATGGTCAGCCATGGACAACTATGATCAAACAAGATCAACTGCATGGTCAACATAATCAAACAAAATGGTCAACCATAGGGTTGTTCATGTTTAACCATGGGTGAACATGGCTAATCATATGGTTTAACATGGTTGATCCATGGTGAAAACATGGTTGAATCATGGTCAAACATGCTTGAATCGTGGTTCATCGTAGTCAACCATAGAGTTGAACCATGGTCAAACAACATGTGAAAACACATTCTTGACCACATGATCAACCATGGTTATCCACATGGTCGACCATGGTCAACTCATCGACAACCACATGCTCAAACTTCATCATCAACCATGATGAAACAATTGTCAACCATGTTCAAACAGGGTGAACCAAAATCATTATTGGAGAGGAAGTCATTATTAAAGGTAACATAATTTTTTTAACACATATATGTTTCTTTAGTGTTTAATTTTATTGTTTTCTCCGGTTAATATGATTTGTATGCTAATGTGCACATTCACATTCACATGATACAACAAAAGATGGATCTAAAAATAAACCATATATTTGCCCAATAGAATCCATTAATACGCTTTTCCAAGGCCACATGGCAGACAGAGCCCCTCCAATCAAGTCAAACACACAAGTAAGGTAGGTTGGCATGACATGCAGTAATGGGGAAATGAGCAAGAATAACAGGTGTGCACAAACTCATCAAGCACTAGCTCTCCTCTCACCCATTCCAAACCTTTATTTTAACTTATGGTGTTGATTTATCTCATAATAATCAAATTATTCAACTCGTCTTCCACAACATTGTGAGTTCAATTTTAACATAATTTGTTGTAAAGAAGTTCACTGTCAACATAACCATGTAGGTTTTATGGCGAAGCTCATCGAGCACTAGCTCTCCTCTCACCCATTCCAAACTTTTATTTTGACTTATGATGTTGATTTAATTATTCCAATCATCTTCCACACCACTTGCGAGTTCAATTTTAACAAAATTTGTCATAAAGAAGTTCATTGTCAACATAACCATGTAGGTTTTCTTGACGAGATCCCTTAGACATCTTCTAGCTTCTACATATCCTAACTATAAAAAAATCTTAGCAGTAAAATCATAATTTAAATGTTTTCTCCACATTGCCCACAAATTTCCGAATTTCAACAGCTAGAATGAACTTTAGAACAGGCGTGGTTGATGGCCTACCTTCCTCCACTTGTACAAACCCTGGCCTACCTTCCTCCACATGCACAAAGTCTTAAGAGTTTGGTGATGCTTGAAATCTTCATGTCATGACAGTTGTTGAACAATATGTCAATCCCTAATACCCATGTGAACACCTAGCCTCAGGTAAAATTAATATTGCAAGTAAGTTCGACACGAAAAATGTAAAAGTTAACTATGCTCTAGTAGTGGGGAACTAAGGTAGTTTAACACAAGTTTTAATGTTTTCATCTTCAACTATGTCTTTTTGAAACCTTCTTGTCCAAGTGATTCCCTTGCCATCAGAAGCACAGTTGAAAGCACGTTTTGTATGCTTTGGGTAATTAGATATTTCATGAACAAGAATTTATTGTCATACAAGTTGTGCTCAGGTGGTTTTTACGTGTACTTCAGATATAGGAGCATCATATAAATACCCAACTTAGAGAAATAGGCACAATAAAGGTAATGTAAAGTTTAAACTCAAGCAAATATGTCAATCGAAGGAGGAAACTGTTGTATTGCAAAGAAGCTCTGAATCACTAAAAAAGGAAAATGTGGCCTTCCAACGCAGTAGATTGACGATGTAATAATTTGACATAACATTCTCCAATGATTGTTTATGAAGGATTGGGAAAAGCGAGATTACATATATAAAGACACAAATGTTGTTGATCCCATTAGGCACATTGGCTTATTATTTCTTGTGATCATAGTTGTGGAGACACACAAAGGGCCTATGTGCAAATTCCAATTATAGATAGAGGGAGTGGCTTATTCGTGAATATATAATACAGATTCGGCTAAAGTTTTGATTACATTTAAGAAAGAAAACTTCTGTTGTGTGTTGCTTGCTCGAGGACGACAAGTATTTCTACAATGTCCTGAATAAGTGCTTCGTAGAGAAAAAAAAATCAAATACATTAAATTTATGTTAGAATATAATCTGTTAGGGATTATAATATTGTAAATAAATAAATAGGAATAGTTGGAAGCCGAAAAGGCTGGACGGAAGGTTAAACAAATCGTCACATGAATGTATAAATGAATGCTTAGCCATGAATAGCATAATCAATCGGGAGTTATACCTAACAACTGGTATCAGAGCAGGGTTGTCTGCCATAACTCCTACTGCATTTCTGCCCATTCCTGGCATTCTGCTTGCCAGTCCATTGCCAGACTGCTCCATCAGTTTGCCAGTGGAGTCGCATGCAATGTATGCGTTATTCACATGAGTTTATTCTCTGAGAAAACGCTTGAATTATCTTAACCCTAATTCTTGCGATCTGTTGTTTATTCTAGGGCGTTTCTTTATGCACAGTAATCTCTTCACACAATCTACCCATTCCTGTAAGAAATGCTACGGCCTGTGATTTATTATGCTGCGGCCTGTGATTTATTATCCTGTAAGAAAAGTGAGAGGTAGAGAATCCTGCAAAGAAAATATTAAATAATGCTTGTGTGCTTGTGGATTCAAGGCAGTTGTTGCTCGTGAATCCCAAATAGTCATTGCCTGAGAGACGCGATTTCAAGTGTTTCTCCTGCGTGGAGCTGCGACCCATCAGCGTGGAAACCTATAATATATGAAGACTGATATATTGGAGAATGTTTGATATATGAACACTGATATATTTTTTATTTATATTCCAATAATATATGAAGACTGAGAATACTGATATATTTTTTTGATTTATATTCCAATAATATATGAAGACTGATATATTGGAGAATGTTTCTCTTCCGTGAAGAGACTGCTGATTAAGAGCCACGTTGAAGACTGATATATTGGAGAAATTAATGTATGCTGGAGATTATTGTATGCTGGAGATTATTGTATGTTCTTGCTGAATCTTGCTGGAGATTATGCTGAATCTGCTGGAGATTATCTGCGTTGAAGACAGCTGCTGCTGAATCTGCGTTGAGATTATCTGCGTGGAGATTATCTACGTTGTATGCTCTCCTCGCTTGTTTCCCATGAAATTACACCTGAATTTGGTAATCGAGCCATGAGCCACATTTTATCTGCCTGCATTGAAGACTTCCAAAGGTCGTTGGAGACTGCTGCTGAACAATCACTCACGAAACCTAATTTCTGCGTTGTATACTGAAGACCAGCATTGGAGGGGTAGTGGAAAGACTGCGCCTGTAGAACGTGGAGTTTTCTGATGCATGGAGGTAGATCGATTTTCTTGCAATGTTTTGTATGTATTATTCTGTACAGCTCGTGGATGTAGAACGATTTTATTCTGCATAGCTCGTAGAGGCAGAACGAACTCGTGGAGAAATTGCCTATTGTCTACCAAGATTCAGTGTTGAGGATAAAGCTGAATACTGAATGCTGTGGATTTGTAGAAGAATTTGAAACGACATAGATTCTGGTGAAAATTGAAGTCGAGCTGAGTATTATTTCTCATTGAAAACCAATGATTGATTATTTTCAGTGTTTTCAGTGTTTTCGTTGAATTTGCTCCTTCATTGCTGCAAGCTGCGATACATTTTTATTGCTTGATATTGGTGCATTCAGAGTTGTTGAATATTGATGCTCTCATACATCTGAGTGGAGACTGTGTTGAAGATTGCTTGAAGACTGATAAATATTGTGACTGGTTTCTAAATAATGCTGAGTATTGGAGTTATAGATGCTGCATGGTATCTTTTAAACTATTGAAGAGCTGCATAATATTTTATGTATTGCTTGTGACCATTGGAAGTGCACAAAAACCCTAATTTGTGCCCTAATTCCTCTCGTGATTGATATCACTGAGTTTTGGAGCTGAGTATATATTGAAAGTTGTTATCCTTTTTGTTGGTTTCACCATTTGCATTGCTGCCTTTTGGAAGACCCTGTACTGAATTTCTTCTCCTTGAAATTGCTGTGAATTGAAGCAAGGATACTATTATTGTATCTCTTTAAAACCTGAAGTTGCATTGTACACCTTGGCAGAGACTGTAGACCTGCAAGGTTATTGTTTTTCTCTTTGTCATATCAAGTTTATTATTGTAAATTACACTAACAGTTGTAAAGATGCTCTCTTTGGCATCTAGTATTGGTGCTGCCCTAGCTGGCAAAGACCAATCCAATGACCCTTCCAAGGGAGATTGCGGCAAAGAGAGAGGCAGAAGAAGAAGAAATTTCAGAGGCAGAGGGGGCAGAAGCAAAAGATCAGATTTGCAGTGCAAGCGTTGTGGAAAGACTGGGCACACATCAGATCTGTGTTGGGCTTCATGGGACTCAATCAAAGACAAGCATAACCAGAAGACAGATGACCAAGATGCTAGTAAATTTTCTGATTCTTGTATTGTTGCACATTGTAATCTTGGATTTAATGAAATTACTTCTCTCTCATCTTATAAATATTGTTGGCTGCTTGATACTGGTGCAACATCACACATGACATTCAGAAAAGATTGTTTTGAAGAACTTAATGAATCAATAGATGGCATAG
>LPNX010655946.1:157882-173083 GCA_001517045.1 Pseudotsuga menziesii
GCAAGAACTTGGCTTGTTGAAGAACTTGAGATTTCCTCATGTTTTGACTCGAAATAACTATGGATTCGTCTATTTAAACTAGGACTCTCCTATGCTAAGATTTCTAAGAAATTGTTGTTACATGTTACACAAAACTATATCCAAAAAAATTTGCAACCATTACTAATGCAAAGACATAAGAAATGGCACAAAATCACATTATATTAAGAGGGCCCCAAAAATTACATTCCATTCAATGGTCTCTACAGTAAGTTGTATTCATTAATATTGATCTATATTTGTGACCTTGTAGCTGCAAATCATCTTAAGTTGCAAATCATCTTAAACAAGCTTGAGGGTACCAATAAAGTTAAAATTTTCAATATTCAAACTTTACCATGGAATTTTTAGAATGTAATATTAAAAGATTTAGATTGATTTGAAGAGCTTATGATACAAATTATGAGTGTAGTCAAGTGATTCAAGACACCCATGATGAAGGTATGACTAACCAAAAGGTTATTAGTCAAGTGACCAAGGACACACATGATGAAGGTGTGATTGACCAAAAGGTTATTGAGAATCAAGATAGCATTATGTTGTTTGTGAGCAATGTGATTGTAGTGGCTAATGAGAAATGAAAGAACCTAGATCACATTCAATAGTAATGGAACTAATAGGGTTTATGTTGTCACTTGAGACCAAGAATATATGGCAGAAGTAGGGGCATATTTTGTATATGATACACTTGTACATATGGAAGGTCATATTTAGATCATATAGATATATCACATAATAACACTCAAAGTTTATGTGTAGAACAACAATTAGATATTTGTACAACAACAATTAGATATGTTGAACTTTGGCTTTTCGGAATGTTTCTATGCTTAGAAAACTTCCCTTCTCATCTATTATGTCAAGCTTTGTTATCAAATTTTTATACTACTAATACACACATTGTACAACTATTAAATTTTCTTAATATTCATTAAGTACCAAAATATACAATGTACACTTATTAACCTTTTCTAGGTTCATAATTCCCACAACTACATTCCATTGCCATGAATTTTGAGAGTTCTAAGAAATCCATATAAATTTACACATATTGTATATATATTATCTTTCCTTAATACTCATATACTACCAAAATATATTTCCCAAAACTATATTTCATTTATAGTACCCCACACACACATATAAATATAGAGTATATACTTACTAACTTTTCACATGATTCGTAGTTTCCACAGCTATTGATTAGATTGATTATTTGTTTATTGTTTATGGTCAACTTACGAAAAGATTTTTTCTAGCATTACAAACAAATTTTCATATTTTAGTTGTTTTTCTATTAGGTTGAGTTGCATTATTTTCATTTTAAAAGAAACGTCCTTTCATTTATATGCAATATCTCATGTGCGCTCAAACCGTCACTTTCTTTGATGCACACACACACACACAAGAAACTCTCTCGTCACTCACTAAGTTCAAAAATAGCTTAAATCTACTCACTTAATACCTCCATAGGAGGGCACAAAAGAATCTTGTAGTTTAGGTAGGATTTTGGGGCTAGGCATCCAAATAATGCCCGTTAATCATTTTTTCACTTGAAAAACATAGTTGTTGTCCTTAAGGTGCTATAAAATTCCTTCTAAATCAAGTGGTCGTGTATAGCCACACGGGGTAAGTGAAAGAGCGGCGCCGCGCCATAGGAGGTCAAACCCAAGGTAGCGGGTGTATGTTCTCTCAAGTGGGCTCAGCACCACTTGTTGAAAAGGAGATGACCCTATACCATTCGAGGGATAACTACTCTTTCTTCACTTGACGAAGGTACTTAGTGACCAACTTAGGATGTCATTCCTTATAGGTGACTGTCATGGAAGCTGACAGTACCTGAGATAGATTTTTTCGAACCAGTTGATTTCATCACCGCTAGTATCTTCATTATAACTGACTCTTTGTTACCTCTGTGGGATAATCACTTGGTGGATTTCATCACCATCAAGGAAGATGTCCTTTAAGAGGCCCAGTTACATTTGAGTGGAAGGACGATAGGTCTCTAAGGTTATTGTTTTCACTACGATATATTGTTGTACGATTTTCACATTTTCCTTTAAAAAACAATTTTCCAAACAATTATTTATGCTAAATAACCCATTCTAGCATAAGCATTTCCTTATAGGATAAGCACACTTGCTTATGCTAGAAGAGAAGCTAGCATTTGCTAGCTTACCAATAGAAAAACCTTGTCCATTGTGATTGGTGGTTGCTAGCTTATACCTTGAGCTTGTGCCATGTGCCTTATTTTGAAATTAGCATATGGCACAAGATCAAGGACTTCTAGCATAAGCATTTCCTTCTAGCATAACCACAAATGCTTATGCTAGAAGGAAAGCTAGCAGTCGCTAGTTGTCCAATAGAAAAACCCTGGACATGGTGATTGGTGGTTGCTAGCTTATACCTTCTGCTTGTGCCATGTACTCTATTTTCAAATAAGCACACGTCACAAGATCAAGGAAATCTAGCGACTCCTAGATTTCCTTCTAGCATAAGCATTTCCTTCTACGATAAGAACACATACTTATGCTAGAAAAAAATCTAACAGTCGCTAGCTTTCCAATACAAAAATCATGTCCATGGTGATTGGTGGTTGCTAGCTTATACCTTGAGCTTGTTCCATGTGATGTATTTTAAAACAAGCACATGGCAAAATATCAAGGAAAGCTAGCGACTTCTAGCTTTCCTTCTAGCATAATCATTTTCTTCTAGTATAAACACACATGCTTATGCTAGAAGGAAAGCTAACAATCCGTAGCATTTCAATAAAAAACCCTGTCCATGGTGATTGGTGGTTGCTAGCTTATACCTTGAGCTTGTGCCATGTGCTCTATTTTGAACGAATGCTAGCTTTACTTCTAGCATAACACACATGCTTATGTTAGAAGGAAAGCTAGCAGTCGCTAGCTTTCCAATAGAAAAACCTTGGGCATGGTGATTGGTGGTTGCTAGCTTATACCTTGAGCTTGTGCCATGCACTCTATTTTCAAATAAGCACATGGCACAAGATCAAGGAAAGCTAGTGACTGCTAGCTTTCCTTCTAGCATAAGCATTTCCTTCTAGGATAAGAAAACATACTTATGCTAGAAGGAAATCTAGCAGTCGCTAGCTTTCCAATAGAAAAATCATGTCCATGGTGATTGGTGGTTGCTAGCGTATACCTTGAGCTTGTGCCATGTGCTCTATTTTGAAATAAGCACAAGGAAAAAGATCAAGGAAAGCTAGTGTCTGCTAGCTTTCCTTCTAGCATAAACACACATGCTTATGCTAGAAGGAAAGCTAACAGTCACTCGCTTTCCAATAGAAAAACCATGTCCATGGTGATTGGTGGTTGCTCGCTTATACCTTGAATTTGTGCCATGTGCTCTATTTTGAAAGAATGCTAGATTCCCTTCTAGCATAAGCATTTTCTTCTAGCATAACCCACATGCTTATGTTAGAATGAAAGCTAGCAGTCGCTAGCTTTTCAATAGAAAACCCTGGACATGGTGATTGGTGGTTGCTAGTTTATACCTTGAGCTTGTGCCATGTATTCTATTTTCAAATAAGCACATGGTACAATATCAATGAAATCTAGCGACTGCTTGCTTTCCTTCTAACATAAGCATTTCCTTCTAGGATAATAACACATACTTATGCTAGAAGGAAAGCTAGTCGTCGCTAGCTTTCCAATAGAAAAATCATGTGCATTGTGATTGGCGGTTGCTAGCTTATACCTTGAGCTTGTGCCATGTGCTCTATTTTGAAATAAGCACATGGCAAAAGATCAAGGAAAGCTAGTGACTGCTAGCTTTCCTTCTAGCATAAGCATTTCCTTCTAGCATAAACACACATGCTTATGCTAGAAGGAAAGCTAACAGTCGCTAGCTTTCCAATAGAAAAACCCTGTCCACGGTGATTGGTGGTTGCTAGTTTATAACTTGAGCTTGTGCCATGTACTCTATTTTGAACGAATGCTACCTTTTATTCTAGCATAAACATTTTTTTCTAGCATGCCACACATGCTTATGGTAGAAGGAAAGCTAGTAGTTGCTAGCTTTCCAATAGAAAAACCCTAGGCATGGTGATTGGTGGTTGCTAGCTTATACCTTGAACTTGTGCCATGTACTCTATTTTCAAATAATCACATAGAAAAAGATCAAGGAAAGCTAGCGACTACTAGCTTTCCTTCTAGCATAAGAATTTACTTATAGGATAATAACACATACCTATTCTAAAAAGAAAGCTAGCAGTCGCTAGCTTTCCAATAGAAAAATCCTATCCATGGTGATTGGTGGTTGCTAGTTTATACCTTGATCTTGTGCCATGTGCTCTATTTTGAAATAAGCACATGGAAAAAGATCAAGGAAAGCTAGCGACTGCTAGCTTTCTTTCTAGCATAAGCATTTCCTTCTAGCATTTTTGAGAAGGAAATTTTTTCTTTTTAATGAGTCTCTACTTATGCTAGATGCAATGGATTTTTATTTATCTTTAAGTATTTAATATGTTTCCATAACACATGACCCTTATTATTCTTATGCATGTGAATAAAAGACATGTAATAGAATATTGTTTGATAATGCTCATTATTTCATGTATTTTTAAAACAATTTAAACTGATAGTCACAACTATTTATTATTGTTTTTAGAAGCTATGGACTCTGGTGCAATAACAATTCCAAGGAATAATTTGAAGAAAAAACGAATTGCAAGTGACACACAAACAACGTCTCCCCCATGTGTTATGGTGGTTTTAAATATTATTCTCTCATTTCTAAACGGTTAGACTAGAAGACTATATGGTAATATTTGTGATTTTGATTTCATTTTATTTATAGTAATAATTACTTATTATTGTTTTTAGAAGCTGTTGTCTCCAAAGCAAGTAAAATGCCACAATCAGCATTCAAAAAACAAAAGCGTCATTCAACTCAAATTATAAATTCAACAATGGGTTCTAATTTTGACATGATTAAAAAGTTCAAAACATCTACTGCATATGAGTACGTCGAAGATTGGTATGTTGAGATTGAAAGTCCCATGAATATGTTTCCAGATATGTATCTATTAGGATCCATGGATGGAAATGATATACAAAGGCTAGGGATAATTGTTAGTTTCTATGCTCTCAATCATAGTCAGATCGATTTTCAAATGGAGGTAACTGAAGAAAATGAAGTGAAATTATGTTCTTGCCAAGTTGAGTACACAAAATTTAGACCAGATTTGATTGATGCTAATACATAATTTCCAGAGTCAATAAAAAAGTCACAGTTTAAGTTGGACAGTTTTGATAGCTTCAATTAATCTGGTCTAAAGAGTTGTGATGATCTTGTACAATGTATTACCAATGTTATGAAATATCGCTATGTGAGATGTAAGAAAACATCATCCGTGTTTCTTTATTTGCAACAAAGAGATAAACTACTTGATAAAATACCAGATGATAAACTCGAGGCTCAATTGCTTTCTTTGAGAAGGGTATATTTAGTTGAGCTAGAACAGAGCTTTAAATAAAGTGAGTTGATGCCTACTATAGAGTTTGTAAAATCCCAAAAAGAAGACTCTTAGATAGAGAAGCTTGCTGACCAATGTGATGAAATCCATGAAAATTTTAAGGACAGTTATTTATTTTCAAGCTCTTTTAGCATGAAGGTGGATGTTCAAAGATGTATATAAGCACCCAAGTTATATAAATTGAGATCACAGGATGATTTAAATGTTTGAGTATTAATAAAATCATTCCTACAGAAATTTCAAGCATCATTGCCTGATGCTCTTCTGATTCCATTTGACACAAAAGAGTCTGATCCGATTGGAAACCCTGTGAAAATCATGAATGAAATGGATATAAATGCCAAGAACATCAATTTTTGGATAGTTGATGGGCAACACACCATTCAAGCAGCAAAAGAAATATTATCAAATCCTAAATTCAGTCTATTTGGGGAGGCAAAACAGAAGTACAAAGAACGTAATGCTCGATTCTTAGATCCATTAGTTGCTCCCAGTGTGGTGATTCGTATTTGCTGCCAGTTAAATTCTGCAAACACATTGTTCTTCAAAACTCCATTCATTGATTCTATGCGATCTGCAAGACAATTCCTAATTGCCACAAATAAATTAAAGAAACAAAAATGTGGGAATTCTAAGACGGCTGAAGACAATGTATGCAATTTTTTTTTTTTACACTTTGTTTATATTGTTTTAACTAAATTCATGGCTATTTTATTTTTGATATCACATTCTTACTAATTTATATTTGTTATTTTTTAACAGGTTGATGATGAAATGTTGTGCTCTTTCTTCGATTGTCCACTAACAAACTTTGCTGAAAAAAAAGTCTTGTTATATCTTGATGATACTACTTGGGATAAATGGGAAGTTGTTTTTAATTGTTACAAACTAGGGACATTAATGTGTTCTCCAAACCAACCTAAGGATCCAAACTATAAGACAAATAGTCTAAACAGTTTGGTATCAAGTTCTTTTCGTTCCCTTCAGGGACTAACCGCTAAAGAAATGTGTTCTGTAGCAGATAAACTATTGGATGGAACTATTTGGTTTTCTATTACAATGAACCATCCAACCAATGCCATAAAAATGAAAGATTATTGTTCACAATTGAAAACCAAAAGAACGATTTTGGAGGCAATGGTAACATATTGCAAAAGTCATGATAAGAATCTGAATGATAAGATTCTTACAATATCCAATATTCTTGAGCATTATGGAATTACTGATATCATATTTGCCAACTTCTATAAGACAATGGAAGGGTGTAAATATGTAAAAGGATCACGAAATACAAAAATAGAGTCCCTTTCTCCACAAGCCTGTGTGGTCCTTGATAGAATAATTGATGCATCGACAGATATACAGGAAATTGAGAACAATTTTGAATTTGGTTGTCATTATGGGGGTCCTGTAACATCCCCTTTGCATACCTGGATTTTTTTATTTTATTTTATTTTTGAATGCATATTGTACATGTTTTCTAGTGAGGAGCTCAAGGCCAAGGCCCCCACCAGTAAAACCTTGTAATAAATAGAAGCCAAGTTCTTAAGCAAGAAGACTTAGGAGACTAAAAAGCAAAAAAACAGCTTAACGACGGTCAACTAAAAGTGTGAGGAAAAAGAGAATGATCAATAAACCTTAGTTTCGATGCCGCAGTCTTAGTACCGTCTTAAAAGGCATCCTTTTGGGACTCCCATTTCCCACCATTTTTAACCCAATTAAATGCCATAGCCTTGTCTTTGATTTATGATATTACTGGGCCTTGATATAATAGGGTAACCTCAATTAAACTTGACAAAAGGGCCAAAGAGTTATCTAGATAGAAACCGAAAAAGATTGCTGATGGGCATGCAAATAATACTGTTGGATGGCCTTGAAGTATCTGTGAGAATAAAAAATTTAGATGT
Organism: Pseudotsuga menziesii; assembly: GCA_001517045.1. NCBI lineage: Eukaryota > Viridiplantae > Streptophyta > Pinopsida > Pinales > Pinaceae > Pseudotsuga > Pseudotsuga menziesii. Next base: position 165,329 of record LPNX010655946.1, read on the forward strand.
AAGCCATTGCATGCGAAGGAGTGATCGTTCATCTTGGTCGACACTCATATCTCAGGGCTCTATAAAGTCATGTTTGTTTTAGCCTTTAATAATTTTTGGGCTGTGAAGGTCAAGCTTAGGAGGAAAATCATAGGGGATAAATAACTAGCTCCTAAGATGAGCATGAACATTTGTGAGATATATATTTATATATATGTGTATATATATTTTGACATACATGTATATAATATAGGAAAAAAAAATATATANGCAAGCAAAAAGGCTGTTGCATGTATTAATAAATTAAAAGAACATGCACGTGAGTGAAAAAGAGGAAAGAATAATAATATAGCAAGCAAGCAAAAAGGCTGTTGCATATATTAATACACTAAAAGAACATGCATGTGAGTGAAAAAGAGGAAAGGATAATAATATAGCAAAGCAAGCAAAATGGATGTTGGCGGATGGGCAATAATTATGGCCATGAAATGTCTTTTCTTGATATTTTTAGTATATTAACAGACACGTAATGGCAAGCACGCATGCAAGCAAGATAAGGGGCATTTTTATGGGTAACGGATAGACTTTTTTTAGATATTGCGAGAGTCTTCATTTTTTTTACTTGTCAGGTATTTATGGAACGTATCCCTGTAGAAAGGTGGGTGTATCTTTAAAAATGGAAACATAATCAATGACTGGTGGCAGAAATCCCAACAATAGTGGGAAATCCCAGCCTGGAAGATGGTCCACAATTACCTTTTAAGAGGAAAAAAACACTGGTAGAAAGGGGGGGAAAAGAATACATCTAGTATGAGGGTGGCGAAGTAGGCTGTTGGGATCTGAATCGTTTGCGTCCTTTACAATCTTGAACAAGCCTATGTAAGCACAGTCTTGGTGCTGGCGCGAACCCCATCGGCCTTAGTCCAGAACCTACTGGTATGTTTCGGTACCTGTCCAGTTAAAGGATAATGCTTAAAATATTTTTCTTCCACCCTCCTTATGCTTTTGGATGTATATTTGGATATAAGTTGTTAACGAGTTTTAACTGTGTACTCATTTTAAAGAGTTAAGTTTTTATTTCTATTCTTCAGAAGTGGGTTCATTGATTGTTTTCGGGGTTCCACGTGCTTAAAAAGACTTAGGGTTTGAACTCGGGAACCCTTGATCGACATTGTTCACCGTATGATCATCAACTGCATTCTTGTTTATTTAGTGTTGGTTCACAGTCCTTTGTTCATCTTACGCATATTTTTGCCCTCCAAAATGGATACGATTTCCATCGGAAACAGAATCCATGTTTAAATTATTATAGATAATTCTTTGGAATGGAACCTAAGTAAACAATTCTTTGAAGTTAAAAAAACTAAATTTGATTAAGATGGTATGTTTTTGCTTGGTTGATATCTTTGCACATGAGTGAGTAGCTTCCTGAACCTATGGGCAACTCCATACGGCAGCAGCTTTAGAGTCCGTGAGTTTTAGCTGGGAAATATATTTTTATTCTAAAATAATTTCATAGATTGCAAAAGTTTTCTCTCTGGGAGAAAGAAGTTATGAGGAAAAATGGAAACAATAAATGTTGCAGATTGTAACCCTGTTTCCGGAAATAAAAGAAAATCACATGCTGCAACAGCTTTGGTGGACGTAACCCATGGATTGGGTGAACCACGTACATTGGTGTCTCCTGTGTAAATGTCTAAATGTTTCTTTCTGCCTTGCATTTTCTGTGTTGATGGTGTACTGAACTTTTGTTTGCAACATTATCATTTTATTCATATGAGGAAATTATCTTAATGATTTCATCCGTGCTCTAGTTGTGTTTAAAGGCATTTTGATTAAGGTTGTGCAGTATGATTTTTTCATCAGTACTATAGAAAATTAGTTGAATGACGGCCTTGACAAACACTGATTGTTGATACATCTATATGACCTTGTTTATGATGGACACTGTGCTAAGTAGTCAATATGTTAATTTTGATAGTGCTTGGGAAAGTTCTATATGTTAATTTTGAGAGTGCTTGGGAAAGTTCTATAGTGTATACAAAATGGTACAAAGGAAAAACCTCCTATAGAGGACCAACTACCAAACAGAAGAGGAGCACACGTTTTAAATTATAAAATGTATATTCGCTATGACTTTGGGTGTTCCATTTAAAAATGTTTATATATATGTTGGATGAATGACTGAAGTGCCTCACCTGGGCGAGGGCTGACATTGCTGGTAATATTGTTTTTATATATATATCCTGACTCTTCACTCAGAGGACTTAATCCTTACATTTTCAATTAACTACATGATCGAATTATGTCATAGAAGCTACAGCAAAGTACCTTACAGGTATAACAACTTCCAAAACTATTTGATATGTATTAACTCCATCGTTTACAGCCTAGGAGAGTTTTAAATTATAATGTTTCGACAAAGAATATTTTAAGACAAAATGTGGTTGGATTGAAGTCTAGGACTATTATCACGATAAGCATTGGAAGGAAATGTTTTCTTACTACTTACAAGACAAAGTCTTCAAAGGAGGTTAAATCCTAAAGGGATATATTCTTGAGGAAAATACATGAGAGATTTAATTGAGAGTTAATTCATTTATCTAATCAACAAAGCTGCGGATACATGGAGCGATTTCCTTTTGAAATGATAAGTTACCTTTCGGAAGCAAAGAAATTCTTGTTTATATATGTATATGTAAGAACATTGGTATAAATTTTTCTTGACATGAGAATGAAAGAGTATGATAATTCTTCTTATGTCTTGGGTTCTTATAATGAATATGGATATACATCGTCGAATGATTGTTTTATGATTATGAGTGAAAGGCCATGCAAAACTTTGACACTAACATGATTGTTTATTTTTGTAGCAACAGTGACACAAATAAATCTTACCCCTTTTTCAGTCATAACGGCAATGAGGTATATGGGGTATGTCACATAAAAGAAGTGAGTATATATGTTCATAATGATAGTTGGAGTTCTCTGGAGAGACCTAGCAGGTTTTATATATAATTAATGCATTGACGAAAGTTTTACTAAGACTTGCAGGTGGAGGACTATATGTCTTAAATACAAGTAAAAGCATTTAATGGAAACTAAATTCTAAGGATTGTTAGAAAAGTGACAATGTATCAAAGCCTTGCCATAGATTATGGTTTTAGAGAAATGTTTGTGCCATGAATAGTTGAAAAAGTAATCTGTTTTTCTTGATAAGTAAATTTGAACTTTAGAGGAAAGCGTGAAAATATGAATTCTTGTGTTGTTGTTACAGTGTTTTTAAATTGTCTTTTGATAAAAAGCAAAAATATTACTTGCATACACCTCTGGGGACATTACATATGGTATCAAAGCTAGGAGTGAAAACACTCGGGCGTATTTTGGGCTTAACATGAAGTTGAAACATGTTGATGACTAACTAATAAAATGATTTTGTGGATGCATGGCAATGACGAACGAGGGAACTGAGTTATCCAAGCAGGCCTCAAGGATCGAAGAAGGTATGTAAAACGGATAAAAATGAGTATCATGACAAGGTATGTTATCATATTAACCATGGATTAAAGCTAGAAGTAGGCGAGTAGTTCTTGCATGTTAGACCCAAACAAGAATTTGGGCTATAAATTTTACTAATACATTAAGGAAGAATTTTCATCCTTGTTTGATTCTAGAGATGATTATGCATGTTTAGATGATAGGCTCATATTAACGAAAGCCTCCAAAACACAAAGCACTAAACATAAGAACAATGAACTATGGGCTCCTCGGATATATATATATATATATATATATATATATATATATATATATATAAATGCATGGGTGTTAGCAATAGATGTGAAGGATCATTTGAAGGCATAATATGTATATATATATATATATATATATATTCGGAAGCCACGTAAAGAGTGCTGATGTTGTAGAATGTTTACAAAAAGTCCCAAACACTAAATTCTCGGTACTATAAAAATCACCATTGTTTAAGAAAAAATTGGAAACACCAACCATACGGTAAGGGTCGTAGGCATGAATAACTGAGGATCATCTTAAAGATCTGATTAAAACTTATTACTAGGTGTACAATGTGATGATAAGAACCATTCTTACCCATGAAGGTAATTAAAGAAGAGTCTAAAATTAAACTTAAGCCAAGCATGATGCTAAATTATTACTGCAGAAGTGGAATGGAAAAACCTGGCAAAACAATACCCCTTACGGTATTGGTGTGTTCTGTGTAATGTGTGATACAGCAAGAGTAATGGGTGATCTAACACCAGAATTAAAATATTGGGCATATTAAGAAAAGCATCAATAAGTATTCTTTCATGATTATGTTTCTTGTATTAAAAGGGGAAGTAGGTCAACACCTTAGAAAAGTTATGTACTCATATGGAAGTAACACGATCCAATAAGAACCATCACATCTTGTTATAAACATTTTCGGCTACTTGGAACTTGTTGGTTACAAGTATGTTATACCCACGTTGTAAATTTTAATGGGAAATGGGTGGATTCAGAATAAAAGTTAGAGGTGTAAAAGCTACCAATACTAACATTATGTAAACACCTCTTTACATTTGGAATTTCATGTAAAACCAGGAACAAATGATTACATTAAATCATATGGATACATGTTAGTCGAATGGATACGATTGCATGTAGATGTTGGTAATGAATAATTTGGTTGAGGCACATGACTAAGGTTAGCCAAAACAGATTTAATAAATTGAGATCAAAGGTAGGAGGAGGTAATGGTTCTCAATATTTGGGTCCATTAGTTTTAAACGAAACCCTTTTCACCTATATGTATGCACATAACTATCATACGACTTGGGTCCTAAATGCATTTGTCATAGGGAGAATTATGTTTTAGCTGGCTATCCTGAGCTAATAAAAACCTGGAAATGGGTAATTGTTACACCTAATAAGTGAATGATGAGAGAAGCAACTGTTATTTAAAAAAAAAAAAAAAACCTGTGCGTAACAATAAATTCCCAGAAAGTGAATGTTAACTTATTGATCAGAAGTTGTTGGTTAACTCGTGAATGTTGAATATCTTTAGCATACTAAATGGATGCTAAGTAAAGGTAGAACTTGAACTTCAGAATTGTTGGGAAGATAATTCAGGTTAGTTACAATAATACCACTCTTATAATGCTTAGTGTGCAAGAATTTGGATTATGCATAAAAACCTATTGAACTATATTTACATCTTCAATGGTATTATTGATCATCTTATACACTTTCACAAGAATGACAACATTCCTTATAGTATTTCTTCAGGAAAGGGGAAAAGGAAGACTAGACTGGTTATGCACTTGGACCACAATATAGCAAAGGTAAATAGCATGATATATTGTACACCTATATAAAGGCTCTCTTTTTAATGAACTAGAAAGGTTGTAAAATATGACATAAGTAGTTGAGATTTGAAATTATGGTAAGTAGTTTACTTTGAATTACTAATGTTATTTGAAATTTCCATGTCCCTAGCATTGCCACGCATGAATGTGGTGTAAAGTTGGAATATCCTTTCACTAGCAGTGTAAGGATGTCCGGAGATACTAATATTGAAAATAATTGATGAATATTGTATAATGCTAAGAGCTAACTTGTGTAGGGATATGCATGAAGATTGCATAATGATGTGAGCTAACTATTGCAAGGATATGCATGAATGTTGTATAATGCAAAGAGCTAACTTATGCAGGGATATGCATGAAGGTTGTATAATGCTGTGAGCTAACTTTTGCAAGGATATGTATGAATGTTGTATAATGCTGTGAGCAAACTTATGCGAAGATATGCATGAATGTTGTATAATTGTATGAGCTAACTTATGCAGAGATATGCATGAACGTTGTGTAATTCTATGAGCTAACCTTTGCAGGGATATCAGTCAGAACTGACTGTTGAGCTTTACCAAGATTAGGACCATTGTCACGATCCACGGACACTATGGTATATATGAATCCATTTGGGTGTATAAGTTGTGCCCAATTGCTTAGAAAAGAGTAAGGAGTAACTTTTCTACATGAATTACAGGGTCATATAACTCATGAATGATGATTAAAAATCACTGCAAGTTATGAATTGATTTTTTTTGAAATTTTGGATTATCGATGAACACTTTGACTGACCATGTAGCTGATTCATGAATTGGGACAATGACAGTAAAGTCATGCTAAGCACAAGGGGTGCGCGTTATAAATCTAGTCAAGGTTAAAAATTTATACTGAATATGAACAAGAAAAAAATTGAATGCCGCGGGAGCACCATGGTGTTAGGCAAGCGATTACCGCATGAGCACATCGGTGTTAGGCATATATGCTGCAGGAGCACAATGGTGTTAGGCAAGTGATTGCCGCATGAGCACATTGGTGTTAGGCATATGGCGTGGCAAAAAGACCTAGGCAAAATTAGACATCTGGAAGACAGGACGTTGTTTGATGTCACTGAGGGGAAAACTTTTAACTAGTGGTTAAAAGGGAGAGAACCTCAGAAATTATTGTAAGTCCACGCAAGAATGGAAAAGAAACTCAAAGGGAGTTTAGAAAACTTAACGAACATAACCAAAAAAAAAATGTGTTAAATGAATTTCCAAGAGACTGCTACATGCTTAACACGAAGAAATGATTCCTCAGGTCAAGGACGACATAACTATCTGAAGGTTGGAGTTAAAAACAAAATGGTAGTAATTATGTTATATTAATGGACAAATTGCATTATGAAAATGATTGTGTATTATGACACCAATGAAAAACTAGAAAATTGAAGATTGTTACAATGCAAAATGATCTATGGATTTTTGTTTAAATTGAATAATAGTTTTGGACAGGTATTACTAATTAAGAATCGAGCTAGACCCGAACCTTGTGCAGGAAATGGAAGGTCTTGAATGAAAGCAACTAGAGTAGGAACATGAAAGATCGACAAAGATCAGAATGGGGTAGACAAAGCAAGAAAGATGACTCATGAGAAGCAATAGATTGACTAAAAACTAGAACACCGAGGACGGTGTTAATTTCAAGGGAGGAAGGATGTAACATCCCCTTTGCATACCTGGATTTTTTTATTTTATTTTATTTTTGAATGCATATTGTACACGTTTTCTAGTGAGGAGCTCAAGGCCAAGGCCCCCACTAGTAAAACCTTGTAATAAATAGAATCCAAGTTCTTAAGCAAGAAGACTTAGGAGACTAAAAAGAAAAAAAACAGCTTAACGACGGTCAACTAAAAGTGTGAGGAAAAAGAGAATGATCAATAAACCTTAGTTTCGATGCCGCAGTCTTAGTACCGTCTTAAAAGGCATCCTTTTGGGACTCCCATTTCCCACCATTTTTAACCCAATTAAATGCCATAGCCTTGTATTTAATTTATGATATAACTGGGCCTTGATATAATAGTGTAACCTCAATTAAACTCGACAAAAGGGCCAAAGAGTTATCTAGATAGAAACTGAAAAAGATTGCTGATGGGCATGCAAATAATACTGTTGGCTAGCCTTGAAGTATCTGTGAGAATAAAAAATTTAGATGTAAGCCATTGCATGCGAAGGAGTGATCGTTCATCTTGGTCGACGCTCATATCTCAGGGCTCTATAAAGTCATGTTTGTTTTAGCCTTTAATAATTTTTGGGCATGTGAAGGTCAAGCTTAGGAGGAAAAACATAGGGGATAAATAACTAGCTCCTAAGATGAGCATGAACATTTGTGAGATATATATTTATATATATGTATATATATATTTTGACATACATGTGTATAATATAGG
>LPNX010655954.1:0-10156 GCA_001517045.1 Pseudotsuga menziesii
TACTTATCTTTATTTGTTTCGTGGGTATACTCCTTCTTGAGTCCTGGAGCAAACAATACTTCTTTCATTGTTAGAGACTTACCAAAGTCTAGCTTGTATGAATATTTCCCCCATTACCTTTTATTGGATATTGGTAGTCATCTCCTAGTTTCACCTTGTGAGGTGATTCATGTTCTGACAGTCTTACAAAGGATTCCTTGAATCCCGTCATATGTTTGGAAGCCCCACTGTCTATAAGCCAATCATCACTTCCATGAGTAATGTTACCTGTGAGAGATGATATCAGAACATATTCATCCTCGCTTGAAGAATCTTCACTTTCATATCTGGATCTCTTTCTGGATGGTTCATCATCCTCTGCAGCATGAGCATGATGTCTTCTTTTGTTGCTCTTCTTCATCTTCTTCTGTTTGTTAGGACAATCTTTTGCAAAGTGTCCTGCATCATCACAAGTATAGCATATGACCCTAGACATTTCTCTTTTAGGATTATCTTTGTAAGAATGCTTACCTCTTGAACGATGAAACTTCTTTCTTGATGACTTGGAGTGAGACTTGGAGTGTACCGTGAGAGCTTGGTCTTCACTTCCCATCTTCTCTTCTCGAGCTGCTATCCGAGCTTCTTCTTGAGATCATTCTTCCCATAGTTTGCTGAATTTGACTAACTTCTTTCTAGCATAGATTCCTTGAATGAAGGCATCCCATGACCTAGGGAGGCCATTCAAAGTAGTCATGACAATATCTGCATTTTCCACTTCTTCATCAACAGCTTCTAATTGTTCCTTGATTTGAGAAACCCTTGTGAAGTATGACTGGATAGTTTCTGCATTCTGAATCTTCACATTCTTCAGCTGGTTCCTTAGGGTCATCTTCCGATTGATGTTCTTTCCTTCAAACAATTTGGTTAGGGAATCAAACATAGCTTTAGGTGTCTTGAGAGAGGACACCTATGGGATAATATGATCCTTGATAGAATCAGCAATGATCCTCTTTGCCATAACTAACTTCTTCTTATGTAAGGCCTTTGCCTCATCTCCCTCTGGAACTGGAACCTCCTCATGAATGTAGGAGTCTAATTCATTCTCTTCCAGGACCAGGGAGATCCTATACTTCCAAGATTGGAAGTTATCAGCTCCCTCAAGCTTTTCATCAAGCTTGGTATGATGAGACATCTTAAATGAGATCCTCAAATGGAAATAGCAAAGGATTAGATCTTACCGATTTGAGGTGTCTGTCCTTGTCCTGGAGTTCGCTGATCTAGGGTTTGTCACAGAAATCCTAATTTTAAAAACTTGGAATCTTTCAGATCTGATTGGACAAACAGATAGATATATTCAAATGGAGCTGTCCAATGTACTCCTTTTCTGAAAACAGTGGAGGGAAGCTCCCGGAACAGGAAGCCCTAATTTTCAATTTCGTCTGCAGAAATGCCTGTTACTGTTTCTGAGATATCTCTGAAATTACTGCTCCTATGTGTCTGAAATTTCGTACTAAGGTAAGCTCGCATTTCCCTGATCCAACACCGTAGGTTTCATCAGAATTGGTTTCAACATTTGGGATTTATGATCCTTTTCCCAAGGTGACCTGTTACAGGACTGTTCAGAACAGTGAAGTTGTACGGCATGCCGTGTGTCACTGGTTCATCTTCTGAGTCTGATATTCAGACCACTGAAGTTAGAGTCCGTTTCCTTTCTGAAAAATCTTTAGGAATTCCATTTGGACCTCTGTAGCCCAAGATATTGCAGATCTCCCCGGGTGTCCTGTTTATGGATGATTTCTGGAAGAGACTGAAACCCTAACTTAGAGAGATCATATCTCCTGGAAAATAGCGAATTTGAGGCTGAATTTTGGACACAGTGTTATTGAGGATTTTATATTTGGCCTCTGCAATTTTCAGCTTTTGAGACTTCGCCAACCTCGGAATATAGCGACTGTACCAAAACTTATCAGTTTTTAGTATTTAGGGTTTTTCAAGCTCAGGGTCAAACTAGGGTTTGAATTTCCCGGAGTTTAACCCAACCAAATTTCTTGATCCAGGTCTCTAAACTTTAGTTTTGATGAGGAGAAAAATCCTATGCAGGTCTCACTCGAAAATTCCTCTTCTGTAGAAAGCCCTAATTTCCGCATCGAAACTGAAAATGCTCGAAATCGAATTTCGCTTCGACAGAAAGATGCACCCTTCAATGGAGAGTCATCCTACCATACTTTTGCTGAAAATCTGTGGAGGAAGATCCACAAGCTAGGAATCCCTAGTTCCCGCAGCTGCACAGTGTATTCTTCTCAGGTTAGCTCTGATACCATGTTAGTTTTTCAACATTTAAGCTAGCATTATGTTAGGATCTTTTCACTGAGAGAATAACAAGCACAACAATAACATAAGCACACCACAAGAGACAAGAGACACAAAGAGTTTTGATCGGGGAAACCATAAATGGAGAAAACCCCGCAACTTCCTCAAAGATAGAATCACCACAAGATGTAAGACCCCAAAACAATAAGATGCACTCCCGACAGCAGTAGGCTTCTAGTCCTAGTATATTTCCTTCTCCACTAGTGCGCCACACTTGAGAGAGCAAGTGATGTGTTATACAAGTGATAAATAGAGAGACTCTCACTCTCTATTTATATTCTTCCGTTCACTTGAAGTGCACTTAATCACGTAGGCTCAACTTACAATTACTTACTCGAGCCTACACCTTAATTAGTGTATAATAACTCAAGTGCCCCGAAACTGTGGGGACTGACCTAATGACTTGACAAGACTTGTTTACATTATTAATCCTCCCGATCGGAACATCGGGGCATGATAACATGACTCAAATACATAATAGAAACATCCCGGAATAAACATCGGGTTACAATACATAAGATACATAGAATAATACATTCCGAAGTTACATATACATCAACATCCAGTTACCCATATTCTCGCTGTTGATCTTACCTCAAAGAGAGGGCTGAAATTTCTTCGTCATGGAATTCACTATCTTTTAAGCTTGTCTTATACAAGTTCAACTTCAAATTATGGGTTTAGCATAGTTTCATTATGAACTAGTCAAACATAATCTTAAATTTCTCTTTCTTGCATGTTTTAAGGATTTGGCCCTTGACTAAATTTATGATCTATTTGTAGTAGGATGGAACCAAAAGGGTGCATATTGGAATATTATATAAGATCGATAGTCCAGTTTCATTTTCTTAGGGATCTCCTTGCTTGCTTCTTGTCAAGGTTATTGATTTTACTGCATCCTCTTTCAGGTAAGTGTGAGATAAATAGAGCTCTTGCCATTCTTTGTATATTTAGTCTTTTTATTGTCTAAAGTACCATTGGTAGAAATTTGATACATTCTATGATATCAAATTTCAATACACATTTACTTGTATGGTAAAGTGGTTCCCTAACCATGTCTTATATATAATATATCATAAGCCAAGTACCGTGCTAAGTCTTTATAGTTTCTAAACCAGTTAATTATTTGGTATGAGGCACAACATTTATATAGTTCACAAACAAGTAATACCAATGTTGAAACTTTTATCCAAGAAGTTGCTAAGCTGGCCGAGTCAAGTGATTTGAAGTCTAATCGCATGAGGTCTACATTGCCAGAAGTTTGTTGGGACTCGTTCAAGGATTATTTGCAAAGGGTATGTTGACTACATCAACATTTCTGAGTTTTCCAATTAAAAGTATTACATTTAGAATGAATTGATTTAATCAATATTTCTGTTTTAAAGGGCATCCCTCTTATATCTGATTATCTTGTTTATTCTAACGCGAAGCATTATTTTTATACCAGCCATATTTCTTAGCCTTTCCTAGCCATTGGTTTTTATTTGAGTGATCACCTCTTTCAACAGTTTGGATAGTTTTTCTTTGTTCTTTTGAAAGATGTCATAAAATATTGAATTGTTAATATCAGATATATTTGCAATTTCAGTAGAATATGATATATTTTCTCTCTTCTCCCTATCATGGAGAGTGAACTGCAATCTTATTGCTACTGTTGTTTATGTTTTAATACACCTATTTACATTTTTTGGTCAAATAGTATGAGCTACTTTCTAACCCTTTGGAATCACACTTGAAGACACTTTAAAGTTCAATGCATGTTATATACTAACACAATTTAAAAAACATTAACTTTATTTTTAATGATGTGTGTATTTGTTTGATTTTTACATGAATACGTAATGTTTGTTATCAATCATAATTGTCCCATGGGGATTAATCCTAAGGGTTCTGAATGGACAGTTTAGACTCACTGTTTTAACAGTCTTTTTGTTACCAAAAAAAAATCTGTTGCTTCGCAACTAATGCATGCTAGCTATATGGGGGTCTCCTTAGGGAGATCCACTGATTCAACCTCAAAATTCTACAACTTAATCTTCCAAGTCAGCGAATCGAAAGTGCAGATCCAATCTTAAATTCTTTTAAGAGTTAAGAACATATCACTTCAGACCTAAGTCATAAGACACAATGAAACAAGACACATAGGACAAGGAAATATGAGTATCTGACACAGGACATTGTGACCCCGGAAATAGGACATGATATATATTATATATAATTTAACATAAATATCCAAACTTTTTAAAAGCTATAAGTCTAGAACGTATTGATAATTTGATACCAATGATAAATTGTGCGTCAGTAAGTTTAGAATTAGAATTGAGAACCATGAATTCTAGATTTCTCATTAAGTTCAAAATCAAAATGTATTACATAGATGTTGAGAGACTGCCAATGGAAAATACAAAAGTGAGTAGAATCAGTAGATAATAGAAGTAGATACAAAATAGGGAAGACTCTTGTAGTTGGAATTCGTCATTTTGGACAATCATTATTTGGCTGGAAATTATTATAGTTTGACAGTCCTATTTGTCTACTAATTGAGGGCTGGAAATCACCTTGTTTGGGACAATAATTCTGGCTATTCCCTTGGATGAAAAATACCTTGTGCTGGGCAATCACATTTCACCTCCTTTTGATTGGAAATAGCATCCTATGGACAGTCATTGAAACATGTATGTCATGGCTGGAAATTACATCAAGTCTTCTTTGTTTATTTAAATAGAAAACACATGTCTTATTAAAGAAGGCTTGATTTCGTTATACACTATTGACATCATTTCTGGGATAGTCTTTTCTGATATCTTTAGGATTGCTGAAGATGACATTTATGATAGCTACCGACATTCACAATTTCCTACTGCTGAAAGTTTTCTTGTTTGACAACCATTTATATGAGAAAGACATCATTATCATTGACACAAAGCATGTCATGTTCTAAACGCTAATCTCAATCATATCTTCAGGTTTGATATATATAAGGCACACATTGGGATAACTACACAATACACTTTTTGACAGTCATATACCTTAAAACATTTTCTAATCATTGTCACAGTGATTCAGATTGGTACATTGAATTCAAGTCAAGATTCTAACTTGTTTATTGATGCATATGTTGTTGTCACTATCATTTTCAAGGGCATAGAAGAAACATATTTTTTTGATTGCTTGGAGCATACTAAAATCATTTGAAATCTTTGTCATATTGATATGCTTTCAACCATAAATCTGATAAGCATATCTAGATATTGAAGTTAATGCGTTTAACCTTAAAGACAAGCATTGTCACCTATATTTGAACACATTACTGACATACATGTTTGTATGTATTTGTGTATATATTTACATATTTATTGATTAGCTAATTCCTCTATTCTTTGCCTAGTGCAGGTTGCTTGTCACTTGTTTCGTTTGACCAAAGCAATGGCCTATAAAGATTATTATGAGCGTGCTTTAACAAATGATGTTCTCAACATCCAAAGATGTAATGAGCCCGAGATCATGATTTATATGCTTCCCCAAGAAACTGAAAGTTCTAAGGTTGTTTTATTAAGTTAAAATGCTAATAAAAACAACCTAAAATTTCCTTTACTATTTAGATAAGGAAAACCAAGGTTTTCCTTAGAGTGGGTCAAATGGCCAAATTAGATGTTAGAAGAATTGAGGTATTGGGAAATTCGACAAAAAATGTTCAGTGCAAAGTTTGTTCATATATTTTTCGGAAAGAATTTCTTGCTTTGTGCAATGCTGCCATTGATCTTCAATCCTTATGGAGAGGTATTTCATATTCATGTATTTGTAGGTATGCTGGTTCTAAATGTTTATACATTTTGAGTACATCTGTTGTTTGTTGGAATTGTTTCTTTTTTCCATGTTAAATCTTGTGAAATTAATATGTACATTTTTTAGTTATTTGTTTTCTCTTTTTAGCGAGCAACAAAACTTATTGCTTAACATGTGTTGTTTGTAGGTAACCTTACTTGCAACCTTTATAAAAACATGAGGAGGGAGGCTGCTGCAGTGCTGATGTAGGAGCACTTGCACAGATATAAAGCTTAGAAATTTGAGAAAGCTTAGAAGCATGTGCAATGTAGATACAAAAGCACGTGCGCAGATAGAAAACTCAGGAAGTGGGCCATTGAATATGAAGAGCCTATTGATGAGGCTTTTCCATCGAGTATGAAGAGCCTGTTGCTGAGAGTTTCAAGCTGCTAAGTATGGTTTTGAAGCTGCGGTGGGATCTAAGTATGACTTAGCAGCCAAGTACATGTGGGAGGGTTTAGCCATTGTAATATTTTGAAAAGTCATCAATGTACTAGATGATTTTCATGTAAAGTTATATGGAGAGTTTTTGAAAAAACTCATATTTATTGTAATACTTGACATTTCATATAATATAATTTGTGTGGTTTAAAACTTATATGGTTGTACTCTGTATTATTTATAAGTGTTGTAATTAACTGATTAATGTGACATTGCATAATTCACATGTGTATTAGATGATGATAAATAATGTATGATTCTTTTTTAATTTAAACATAATATCATATTAAAAATTTATATTGTTAAATATTTGACACCATTAAAACTACTAAAATATAATAATCACACATAAAACGACTAAAAATGACTAAATTAATGACTAATAAATGAGATTAATGACCAAAATTCGCATATAAAATGAAAAAAAATTGAGAGATATGTGACCAAACAATGAGATATAAATGACCAAAAAAATGACCAAAATTCGCATATCAATGACCAAAAAACAGTTTTGGTGGCTAATTGATGGTCTTTTATTACACGACCAAATTTGGTCATATTCTAGTTTTTCATGTGGTTATTAATTTGGTCATAAATGTGGTCATATATTTGGTCATTGATTCAAATATATGACCAAATTAATGACCAAATATATGACAAATTAATGACCAACTGAACAACCATAAATGACCAAAATAAATATGACCAATTTTGGTTGCATAATAAAAGACTGTAAATTAGCCACCAGTGATCGCCAAATCAAAAGTGGTCATTGATATGGGGATTTTGGTCATTTTTTTGGTCACTAATCTCTCATTTTCCACTAGTGGTAGTACCCTAACTTGTTTTGGATTCACTGGCGGTTTCAAGTCGAGGATAATCTTTATCTTTGCAAAGCCGACTTTGATACCTTCTTTGCATACAATGTGTCCTAATAGTTTTCCTATAGGAGTTAGGAATATGCATTTCCTTATGTTAAGAGAGAACTGGATTTGTCGACATTGTTCTAACATGAGCCTTAGCCATTTGCAGTGATCTTTCAACATGGAATAGATCGTTCAGTCATCAAAATATATTGCCATTGTTTTGTAGATATATTCTTGAAATGTTTTGACAACAATTCTTAAAAATACCGTGGGTGCGTTTTTGAGACCAAAAGGCATAACTTTGTAGGTGAATGAGCCGAATTCACATACAAATGTAGTCTTTTTCTGGTCTTCTTTGGCCATTGGTACTTAGTTATGCCCTGAGAATCCATTTGTAAACGAGTAGAATTCATGTTATATGACTTTATTTAAGATTTCATCTGCGTATGGTGTTGGGAATGGGTCTGTTAGAGTGACTTTGTTTAGTTCTCTGAAGTCGACATAGATTCTTAGTTTTGTTAGGTCATGTTTCTTTGGTTGTACGAACATTGGGCTTTCCCATTTAGACTTGTCAATAGGGTAGATAATTCCCACTATGAGCATATTGTTGATATCTTTCATGACTATCTCTTTGTATTTATGAGCTAATTTGTATGGCCTCTTCTTTACAGGTCGGGCATCGGGTTTGATGTCGATCTTCATTTCTCCCATTTCATGGACTACCCCTTTGAGATATTTATAGTCTCTAGTAAAGACATCATGGAATTCTTTCAGTAGGTTCACTATTTCTGTCGTTTTCTCTTCGCTACAGTAATCGCCAATTTTTTCCATTTTTGGTCGTTCATCATTTGATATGTCAAACTCTTTAGTTTTAATTTTGGCATCCAACCATTCTAGTGCTTTGGATTTGTTGATCATTCGACTCCCTTCTTTGAATTGTGAGAATGTATTAGGGAAGTTTGTTGTGGTCATTCGGTCGGTGTCGACTTTGCCGGTTGTGTCGATTTTAAATATTGTTTGAAATGGTTTTGTTGTTTCTGAGTGATACACTTTCCATCGAAAGATTTTCCCTTTTGTATTTTCATTTTCCATTTGCAATCTTGTTGACTGTGGTATTATATTGGATTGTATGTTATTACATGGTATTGTCATTCGATCCGGGTCTGGTATGAGACTATTGTTTCTACTCGGTTCTATGAATTCTTTTATATGTTTCGCAGTGTCGACTAGTTTTTCATTTTGTGGTATAAAGCTGAAGTCCTTAATGAAGTTCTGTCTGAGTTCATTACATTGGAATGTTTCACCAAGGGATGATTTTAAGAACCCCCCCTAGATTTATATGTATAAAAAATGGGCAAATCTCTCCGATATATAGGAAAATTTGAAGGCGATTTTATCAATAAGATAATATGTATATATAAAAATTTTGGCGAATCTTTCTTTTTATTATATAATGTTGTAAAATTCTAGCGAATCTTTCATTTTATTATATAATGTTGTAAAATATTAGCGATTCTTTCACTAATTTATAAGATATTGTAAAATCTTGGCGAATATTTCACTTTATTATAAAAAAATTGTAAAAACTCGCAAATCTTTCACTGATTTATAAAGTATTGTAAAAATAGAAGAACAAAAACATTAGTCAAATAACATGAATCACATCATCAACAAAAGAACATGTAGACTCATGAGTTACAAGTGGAAGGTGTTAGTGAAACACAACTATAGGAGACTCCACTTGTTATCTCATCCCTTAATGGTTTAGCATACATGTGGGGACCTGAATCTTGACAAACCGGTAAACTAATAGAATCAGACAACTTCAAAAGATATTATTTTTATAATCTTGATGTATTATTGTACTTTATTCAAAGGATATTCACATTGTATTTTATCATGTAAAAGCATTTAAAGATTAATTGTGAACCCTATTAGTTAAGTCGACCCAAAAGAATACATAAAGAACATATCATATTGTACCCTAGTCAAGTCGGCCCAGTGAAGTTGACATCCCACAAGGAAAAATCACTTGGAAAACAAGTATAAATAGAGAGGGTGCACTTCTCATTTGGACACATCAAGCACTAAAGAATATTCACTAGAGAAGGAAGAGTAGCTGCATTGTGAAGATATCTTATTCTTGGGGTTTCTATCTTATCTTATTCTTGGGATCTTTGTGGAAGAGCGTTTAGCTGATGGATTGTACTAGAATACATTGTACTTACTAACGAATTTATACTAAAGAAGTTTGTTGGGTTTTTATTCTCTTTAAGGGTTTCCCAGAGGATAAACTTTTGTCTCTTTTATGATATGCTTGTCTTTCTTTCAGTGACCCTATCACATATGGTTATTGTGATATAATGCAAATTGTTTGAATATCTAATATAACCATCATTCAAGTATATAATTCTAACAAAAGGACATGTAGAGAGCCAAACTTTTTATCCCAATTCACAATGACCATGGAATCCCCATAAACATTCATGGTATCAATTCTCAGTATAGAGGAAAATTTGGCAAGACACCAAAGAGCTAAAAGCTCAACTTTAGTGTTTATGCCTTTACCATAGTTCAATTTCAGCTTTTAATGATGCTCATCATTGATGTTCAAAAAAATACCAGCCCCACGGATACCCTATTTTCATATATATTTGGCCACTTATATAGCCCCA
>LPNX010655954.1:18419-52095 GCA_001517045.1 Pseudotsuga menziesii
CGGCATATATTATGTTGGTCATCATGTAAATATGCATCTATAATTAAAATGAACACAACCAGCTACGGTCGCGGCAACTAAATTGAATGGGGCATGATTTTCCCAAGGATAAGGATGTGGGGGGGGAATTTGTCAAACCTTTGGCCAATGGGTTGAAAATCCATGTGTCTTCTCATTTTATTTTATCCCAACCACCTTCAGTTAATAATTTCTGCTGGTAGCTGAGGGAATTTATGGCAGTTAATTTTTTTGGGAGTGGGGTGGTAGGACTGTGAGTCCATGCCTCCACGCACACTCCACCCATAGTTGACTTCTGAATGGAAGGGAAAAATGCACTCTTGACCCACGCAGATTTTCTCCTTCCTCTCCACGAGTTGCTGAGCACCCACGCACTCCAAATTTGCGTCCTGCTGGTAGCCATTCACCTTCACGCACTTCCCATTTGGCCGCTCATTGTCACTCATGCACAGGAATTTTCTGGGTTTCACCCACGTGATTTTCTCCTGCAAATTCACGTCCTCTCCATTGCTGTGCATTCTCACGCAGAGGAATTCCTTCCCGTTTTGGTCTTCACGCACAGGACTTTGCTGGATTTACCCACGCAGTAGTTTTTCCTCTGCGGATTGGTGAATAGAGTGGCCGTATCCTGTACTCACGGGACGATTCTGGGTTCTGCATTGTTGCTCACGCTCACCCATAGGCTAGGAGATTGTAATTTCTTCCCCAACTCGGTCTGTGTATGTTTTCTTGGTGATTTCGTTGCCTAGGACGGGCTGTGTTTCTCCACGTTGTTGGTTGCGTTGGTTGTGGTCTTCCTTACATGCTGGGGGCTATTGTAAATTTGCCTGAGAGTCATTTTGGCCATGATAGGGCCAATAATGACTCAGAATTCATTTTCCCTGTTTAAGCTGTGACAGTTGACTTGATTACATATGTGTAATTGTTGGTCTTCGGACTGTGAGAGGAGTAGGGATGTTGGCTTAGTTTTGCTTGATAAACCTGGTGACTGGAACCACACAGATAGAGCTAGAGGGCTGGCCTTCTTCTCCATCACCCCTGAATAGCATTGGAAGGGAATGCAGGGCCTGAGGGACTGTGTAGCAGAGAAGGGACTGATTCCTTGTGTTGGGTGTGGATGGGTGTCTTAGAGGTCAGTCTAGTTCTGGTGTAGGTGTCCTTGGCTCTGTAATGAGCTCACCAGCTTAGCAATATGCCTTCTCTAACTCCCTAATGGCTTGATAAACCCAACTGTGTTAGCTTGGCTGTGTTTTGTGTATCCCTGGCTATGTGTAAGCCTGCTAGTTCCCTTATTCCTTGGAGAATCATGCCCAGCTCGGGGGTGGCAGCGCTGCTGAGAGATTAAGGAGCATGCTGGCCTATGGTTGGGTGGAACATTGCAGTGACGTAACTGGTTGCGGATCGAGTTCATCATAAGATAAGTGATTTTATCCATTTTACTTCTGCAATCTTAATTTCTGTTAATGAAATTGATGAACATGTTAAATGAAGAATGCTTGTTTGAATGCATGATGTTTCCATTGTGTACGATAGATGATTGCATCTGTGCATGATAGATATTCCTGTGTGCATACTCTAGTTCAGAGTTTTTGTTTAAGCATTCTTTTCAGCAATTTATGGCCTGTACATGTTCATGGGGCTCTTAGCCCAGGCATTGAAGCTTGCAGTCGCGTCCTCTTTGCCGGTCGGAGGCACGGGGACGTGACAGATAGCATACAGTTAATGCGGCATGTAAAATACATTTTAAATTACAAACTCAAAATTTTTAACTATGAGTATCCAACTAGCAAAACTTCCTTTTTATGATGGTTGATGGTCTCTCCCAAGGGCATGTCAAGCTAAAATTGAATGAATAATTGTTATCATCTCCGATAGTACTTATTGACATGTACCCTTAAAAGAATTTGTTAAAATCCTACTCTAATCAATAGAAATATTCTCACAGGAAGACAATTCAATGAATAGTAAGATCTTTCTAATAAAATTAACAAGGAAGATATATATATTACTAGTACTTACTACTCGGTGTGTCTTCTAATTAAATCAACTTCATCTTCCTTGTGATAGTTAAAACAGTGAGCTTAGTGTTCTCTGCATGTTGGAGGAAATGCTTAAACAAACATAGCTCACTTTGATTCCAATGCATTAATTTTGCACGAGTAGAGCTCTTCAAATTTTAACTTAAAAATCACCATTTGAATTATTGAACAATTCCGAGACAAAGATAAGCATAACCATTGCTCTAGCAAACAGAGATGCCAATTTTTCTTTCATTTTCCCCCTTTTCTTAACATTTATGACTTTATTATCTCAAAATACAAACTGGTGATATAAAAATCACATTTAATTTATCATGCCCATGCAATTGGAGCATTGCTGAATTACAAAGACAATTAGGCATAGATTTATCAAAAACTTTTCTTTGAAATACAAAATGATGGCGTATTACTTATAGATATGTGATCAGTTAAACGGCTTTAAACCAACCTTCATTATTGGCATCGCTATGCACATTGTACATTCCAAAACCTGAGCATCACCATATGCCAAATCCTGAATGCCTATTTACACTTTAGACAATAGACCCTCTGAAGTATCCTGCTTCCACTTCACGAAGTGTTCCAAAAATTTCATCACCTGGAAGAGACAAGATATCCACCCAAAATTTTATAAAAAAAATATCAATTGGAGAAAACATCCATATGCATTGCTAGACTGGCATTCAATAGAAAAAAGCATAATTTATGGGCAGACAAAATTATGTCCTATTCTCTTCCCAAATCATTTTTACATACCTCAGATGGTATTTTAAGTGAATATGTTTCATAAGTTTCTTTGGGGACAGTGGAGACAAAAATCCCATACCCTTGACCTCTGTCCCACAATACCTAATATATAAAAAAGACTCTTCAGGACAGTGATAACTGCATGCATGGAACCCCTCGAAAATGATCAAGATGCAACCTAAAAATATAGCATGACACATGACAAGATTAGAACATCATCTTCTAGCTCATAATTCCATGGAACCGATTGCTGAACTTAAATGCATCTTCATCTATACAATCATCTCCTATATACAGAGGTAGTACATCATTATGATTTGCTAATCCTGCAATCATTCAGTGATGTCAGAGAAGAAATGGATGGCTGTAGGTTCTATATAAGAAAATAATGACAAGCAAAAATAACAGTCCACATTTCTTTTGACCTGTCTAATGCAATGCCACAAGAAACCAGGAAAGACCAACATCTAAAGACATAAATTGAATGCAAATGATTGTAAGCTATCAGTACTTGCTAAAAAAGGAAAACTTACCAAGTGACACTAGTAAATATTTAAGGGCCTTTCATTTGTCCCATTTAATAATAGGACAAACCTCGAAGACCTACATAAAGCAATATCCTCAGTAAGTCTTCAAACCCTATGATAGTTCTTAGTAAGTCACTAATGGTGATTTGATGAAAACTAAAACATAGCAATATCTGAAAGGTTAACCTTCCTTCCTTGTGTCAGTCACAAATGAGGATACTCTTTAATTACACTTGTTACTTGGTCTACAAGTGCTTCCCAACTCTACTCCAAAACAAATACATAAAAGTTAAGTATTCAAATGAGTTCAATATTAATTTGACAAAACTAATGATTTAAGTGTTCCATTGGAATTAATTCCAGCATAATCATGCCTAGAAATGCCATAGGAAATTTTGACAGAGGCTTGAAATGGATCTAAACAAAGACAAAGTACATAATCCACAAACTCTAAAAGGTCAGAAACCTAAGAATTTGGATGTGGAAATGATGACTTGTACATACCTACAGGGACATACATATCAATGAAATTATTTAACTAAATAGTAAATAAATCAAAAATGAAGAAAAGGTTTTGTATCAAGAGATTAAATTACAAGAACAACATGAAGCAGGCTGAATACTTCCCCCTTGCATGTCAATACATAACTCACCTTCTCTTCAACACTGTGATAATGCACAGAAACACAAAATTTGTGATTTTCAACCATGGATCTAGTGATTCTCTTCATCTTCTCGGGAAACAATGTAGAAACCTACACAACAAGAGGTGCAATCCAATCAATACTAACCAACAACAATGCTGACAAAAGTTCTAATACACAATGTTTCAATAGGAAAATAGGGATGCAAATGAACCCCAATACTGTTTAAGCACCCACACTATTGGCAACCTCAGTTTCTTATGTATTTCATTCATCTGATATTTGGTTGGACTTCTGACTAACTATAAAACAAACTCAAGCTCTTTACACACAACGCTTTGAAAAAGTTGGAATACGAATGGTTAAGTCACTCTGATTATACTAAATACCTTCCCATGGAAAAAAGAAGAATGTTAACACATAGTATGATGATGAGAATAAAAATAGGCATCTATCTTCAACTGACCTTTCCATGTTGCCTTTCTATAATGAATATAAAGCTACATAAAATGGATTTTCTTCATACCTTGTCTGTCATTGGTAAGAACTCACTGGCATGCTGGTAGAGAACAACACCACCCTGAGAGACAAAAAATACCAGTTGAAACTTGAAAGTGAATAACAAATCACCAAAAGCATTTGTAAAATATCTACCTTTTACACTCCTTGGTAAAAAGCATTGCATGGCGAAGTTTCTCTAATAGCTCAGATTTGGTGGGGACATCAAGACCTAGCAATATGGTGTCTATAATGAATATAAAGCAACATAAAATGGAATTTCTTCATACCTTGTCTATCACTGGTAATAACTCGCTGGCAGGTTGGTAGAGAACAACACCACCCTGAGAGACAAAAAAAATACCAGTTTAAACTTGAAAGTGAATAACAAATCACCAAAATAATTTGTAAAATATCTACCTTTTACACTCCTTGGTAAGATGTACATTAATGTAGATTATATCTATTTTCTTAACATTTATGACTTTATTATCTCAATTGATATAAAAAAACCATAACTTTATCATGCCCATGCAATAGAAGCATTGCTGAATTACATAGACAATTAGGCACATATTTATCAAAAAATTTTCTTTGAAATACAAAATGATGGTGTATTACATATAGATATGTGATCAGTTAAAAGGTTGTAAACCACCCTTCATTACTAGCATCACTATGCACATTGTACATTCCAAAACCTGAGCATCACCATATGCCAAATCCCAAATTCCCATTTACACTTTAGACAACAGATCCTCTGAAGTATCTCGCTTCCACTTCATAAGGCATTCCAAAAATTTCAACACCTGAAAGAGAGATGATATCCACCCAAAATTTTATAAAAATATATCAATTGTAGAAAACATCCATATGCATTGCTAGACTAGCATTCGGTATACAACAACATGATTTATGGATAGACAAAATTATGTCATGTTCTCTTCCCAATCATTTTTACATACCTCAAATGGTTTTTTAAGTGAATATGTTGCATTTGTTTCTTTGGGGACAGTGGAGACAAGAATCCCATACCCTTGACCTCTGTCCCATAGTACCTAATATATCAAAAAGACTCTTCATGACATTGATAATTGCATGCATGGAACCCCTTGAAAACGATCAAGATGCAACCTAAAAATATAGCATGACAAATGAAAAGATTAGAACATAGGCTTTGAGATCATAATTCCATGGCACATATTGCTAACCTTATATGCATCTTCATCTGTACAATCATCTCCTATATACAGAGGAAGTACATCATTATGATTTGCTAAGCGTGCAATATCTCAATGATGTTAAAGAAATGGATGGATATAGGTTTCTATATAATAAAAAAACTGACAAGCAGAAATAACAGTCTGCATTTCTTTTGAACTGTCTAATGCAATGCGATAAGAAACTGGGAAAGACCAACATCTAAAGACATAAATTGAATGAAAATGATTGTAATGTATCAGTAGTTGCTGAAACAGGAAAACTTACCAAGTGACACTAGTAAATATACAAGGGCATTTCCTTTGTCCAATTTAATTATAGGACGGACCTCGAAGACCTACATAGAGCAATCTCCTCAGTAAGTCTTCAAACCCTATGACAATTCTTAGTTAGTCACTAATGGTGATTTGATGAAAATTAAAACATGGCAATATCTGAAAATATTACCTTCCTTCCTTGTGTCAGTCGCAATTGAGGATACTCTTTAATTACACTTGTTACTTGGTCTGCAAGTGCTTCCCAACTCTGCTCCAAAACATATGCATAAAAGCTAAGTATTCAACTGGGTTTAATATTAATTTTACAAAACTAATGATTTAAGTGTTCCATTGGAATTAATTTCAGCATAATCAGGCCTAGAAATTCCACAGGAAATTTTGACAGAGGCTTGAAATGGATCTAAACAAAGAAAATGTACATAAGCCAACAACTCTGAAAGGTCAGAAACCTAAGAATTTGGATCTGGAAATGATGACCTGTACATACCTACATGGATATACATATCAATGATATTATTTAACTAAATAGTAAATACATCAAAAATGAAATAAAGGTTTGGTATCAAGAGATTAAATTACAAGAACAACATGAAGCATGCTTCCAACTACTTCCCCCTTGCATGTAAAAACATAACTCACCTTCTCTTCAACACGACCATAATGCACAAAAACCCAAAATTTGTGATTGTCAACCATGGATCCACTGGTTCTCTTCATATTCTCGACCAACAATGCAGAAACCTACACAAAAATAGGTACAATCCAATTAATACTAACCAACAACAATGCTGACAAAAGTTATAATACACAATATCTCAACGGGAAAATAGGGGTGCAAATGAACCCCAATATTGTTTAAGCACCCACACTAATGGCCAGCTCATTTTCCTGTGTATTTCATTCATCTAATATTTGGTTGGACTTCCCACTAACTATAAAACAAACTCAAGCCCTTTCCACACAACGCTTTGAAAAAGGTTGAATATGAAGGGTTCAATCACTCTGATTATACTAAATACCTTCCCATGGAAAAAGGAAGAATGCTAACACACACTATGATGATGAGAATAAAAATGGTCATCTATCTGCAAGTGACCTTTCCATGTTGCCTTTCTATAATGAATATAAAGCAACATAACATGAAATTTCTTCATACCTTGTTTAGTAAGAACTCACTGGGAGACTGGTAGAGAACAACACCACCTCGAGAGACAAAAAATACCAGTTGAAACTTGAAAATGAATAACAAATCACCAAAAGAATCTGTAAAATATATACCTTTTACACTCCTTGGTAAGATGTACATTAATGTAGATTATATCGATTTTTGTGGAAATAAAGTACAAATGCACCAGCACCACAAAACATAATAGATGAGTTGAGTACGCCAACACTGTGGCATTCATTCTCTAACTTTTTCCCCATCCTTGATGGTTAAGAGGAACAAAACCCCCAAAAATGAAAAGGTTGGATATTCTCAGCCTAATGTAATAAATTAAGATGGCTAGATAGACTAGTGACAGAATCCCTACTGAAAACAACCATTTCAGAATATCCATTTCATGCTGCACTTACTTTCTTGTCTGTTGTCTTGGTACAGTTTGCCTTAGAAACGTTAGAACTTTTGGCTAGTCCCATAATGTCCATACCATGGATACTAACATAATACAGATCAACTAACTTTATAAACTCATACACCTGCAAAATATATTAAACAATACCGTAAACCATTAGAAGTCCTGCTTTACAAACACTACTACCGTTGTATGACTAAACCCAAGCAACCAAGACCAAGATGAAATCACGAAAAACACAAATGCTTCAAAGATGCAAGTTCTGTAAACAAAGTAGCCAAGACCAAGATGAAATCATGAAAAACGCAAAATATTCAAACATGCAAGTAGGAAAATATCTTGCAACGTCTCTAACTGTTGCACGCATCTATGGATAGCATCAAGACATCATAATGAAATATGGTTAAAACATGGAGTAATCTGTCATCAAGAAGCAAAAATTTATTTTC
Source organism: Pseudotsuga menziesii (assembly GCA_001517045.1). Classification (NCBI taxonomy): domain Eukaryota; kingdom Viridiplantae; phylum Streptophyta; class Pinopsida; order Pinales; family Pinaceae; genus Pseudotsuga; species Pseudotsuga menziesii. Next base: position 26,415 of record LPNX010655954.1, read on the forward strand.
AAAGTGATTAGAAAGCCTGGATTCATGCATGGATATGGGTGGAAACTATAGCAATTACAATGTAATCGTTCAAGACCGCCCAGGGTGCGGTTCTAAATTCATATTCAATTTGGTGGAATGAAGGCACTTATTGAATCCCCATCTATATTATAAAAAGCATTGCGTGACGGAGTTTCTCTAACAGGTAGGATTTGGTGGGGCATCAAGACCCAGCAATATGATGGCATAAAGCGAGGAGTTAGGTATACTTGGGATGATACATATCCACAAGAGTTATAGAGATCCAAGCATGCCTATCAAAACAAACTAGAAATGAACACTAACCTCAAGCTGTGAATCTCGGATATCTGATACAAACCCAATCCCGTCCTCAAATAGTGTCATTCTCAAGCAGTTTCATCCTTAGGGATCTTGGATATCTGATAAAAACCCAGAAAATTGGCACTTTTTGGCTGGTTAACCAAGGGATGAGGGATCAGAATTGCAACCTGCAGTAGCAATAATATATATATATATATATATATAGAAGGGTTAAAACATGCTTTAAAAAAAGGTGAATCTTACTCTAAAATGGATTCAAGCCCTAAATTGGGTGCGAATTCAACTCCATCGTGGAATTTCCATGAACGAGACAGGCGAATTTATCCCCAAAAACCACCATTCCTAGCAAAATTGGGGCGAATGCAATCTTGAAGGAATTTTCGAGCAGGCAAAATCCATTTTTACCATATTTCCTTATGATATACGACTGGGCTAACCTCCATTTCCAGGTTTTTATGTTAAATAAATTATGGGCTAAAGTTTATTAATTAAAAAAATAGGTTTAATATAAAAATTCGGCCACTAAATTTTTAAAAACCCTTAAAATTTGCCTATTGGCTAAAATTCGCCCCTAAAATCATCTCTGGTTTCACCTCATGCCTCTTCCATTTTATACTATTTATTTGGTAGGTCAGCTAGTGTCAAGGAAAATAGGTGTGGCCATGCACGTTCATCTTTATAACCAAGTCTTCTCCATTCTCTTTCGCATATTCTTATGTGCTCGTCTGTGTCTTTCCCTTGGATGAAGATAGGTATTTGTGCCTGTTTGGTTAGCTTCTTTCCTCCGAATATTTCTACGAAGTAATTCAAAGATGTTGTCCAAGTCTGTAGTCTCGATTGATGGGTGCCCCACCATCGAGCAGCTTGACCTGTAAAGGTTTCTACCAGGATTTGTAGTCGGCCATGTTTTCCTAGGTTTTTGGAGACGTGTTCTATATGTAGAACTGGAGATTCTCTTTCTTTATACCTTGGGATTTATCTGATACTTATATTTGTTGAGGTTAAGGTAGGATATTCCCTACTTTTCTTTTCGAATATTTTTGGAATGATGAAGACTGAGAAACATTGATGGACTGGTTTCTTCTGTATAGCCTGAATGGTACAACAACCTCTTGCTTGGGTCTCGTAGTTTTCGACTTCCCAATCATATAACTCTACATCTGAATTATATCCTACTAAATATTGATTTCCTAAGTGAAGCTCACCATAGATATTGGGTTCAGTGTAGTCTTTGTTATTTTGAATTTGGTATAGTTGTCGGATGTCGACTTCTTCATCAATGGGTTCTATCCAACATTCTCCTTGGGAAGGATGAATAGGGGCTATGACTTTCTTTCCATTCCCTTTTAATTTTATCCTTTCTTTGTTTATAGATATTGATGCTTTCATTTTTCTTCCCCAAGGTCGACCTACTAAATCTGGGAAGGAGCTGGATCCTTCTTTAGGGTAGATAATTTTGAAGTCGACTTTAGTTGATATTCCTTTTATTTTTGTGTCAATATTTCTCCATACCCCAATGGGTTCGATCAAACCTTTATCGGCTAGCTTGATGTATATGCCTGATTCATATAGTTGAGGTCTACCCAACTGTTCCCAACTGTCACGAGTCATAATATTTACTTGTGAAATGAAGTCGAGTACAACTTGTCGAACATGGTATCCTTCGATTTCTAGATTGACAAGTGGGTCAGCATCGCTCTTGTCTTTTTGGTTCAGATTGCATATGTTTTTGGTTTGTTTATCTATATTATTATTGTGCTTCATATTATAAAATAATTCAATGAATTGAGATACCGATTTATCATCCTGTACTAAACGTATTAATTCTTTAACTATGTTTTGTCGACTGTCATCGACTTCTTCCTACCTAGCAAACTCTTTAAATATATTTGACAACGTTGTTATATAATCATTTTTGTTTAGTCAGGTTAGGATAATCATTCTTTTCTTTGACTTTGCTTATACGTGGATTATCATTTCCAATTTTTGTCCCTTGTCGGGTTACTATGTGTAGGTTTTTTGTATTGATTACATCATGTTTTTGAACATACGACAAGAAATTAACGTTTTTGTTTTTATTAATCTTGTCGAGCATGGTGGGACAATCCTCTAATGAGTGATCACCCACACTACAGCTAGTACAAAACTTTAGATCAGTTCTATCCTTGGATGGACAATCTGCATAGCGATGGCCTTCTTTGTAGCATGTAAGCACTGCATGGGTCATCATGGTCGATTGTCGTGATTTCCAGAAAATCACCCTCAAACTCCATATCCTCCACGACGGTTATCGAACCAACGCTCATATCGACGGCCTTCATATCTTTGATTATTTAATTTGTTTTGACCATTTCTTCTTTGGGTCTTATCATTATTTTGTGCGACTGTGTTCGTTTGGTAAACTGCTTGGTAATTTTGTTGATTTTTTAAATTTAGGTGGCAGTCGGCTGTTACATGAATTTTTACCTCACAGATTGCACACCAAGATGCTTTTCCATTATTCATGTTATATGGGCAATCTTTCGTTGAATGGTCTCCATGTTCTTGGCAAATGTCACAAAAGCATTTTGTTTGGACGAAGCGAACGTCTTGTTGAATTGTTTCTTGTAGACAGTTATATTTAGTGTGTCTAGCTGTTGAGCATTTTGTGCACCAGACATCCTGATTTTTGAGGTTTATCTCCTTCAAATATTTCTGCATGATTTTTAACTGTTCTTCCAGTCTAGTATCAATGGGGTATGCTGGGAAATCTTCATCCATCTCTACTTGCAGTGCTTTGGTAAGTGCGTCTTCATATGTTTTGAACATCTCCAAGCTTATATGTCGTCGTATTTTTTGTGATAGACCTGCAAGAAACCGCTGAATTAATAATTGTTCATCAATTACATAATCTAATTGGATGAGGAGGTCTTTCCATCGCTTATCATATTCCTAGACAGACTCTCCTGGTTTCTGGGATGTTGTCTTCAGCTTTTTGGCTGCCAAATGTTTTGCGTCTGGAGTTTTAAAGAAATACAAGAATTGTTATTTAATGTCTGCTTTGGATGCTTGGGGCATTCTCTTGGTATAGGTCATATACCAAGTTAGTGCTCTTTTCTGTAGATCACCAGCGACCTGTGCCATCTGTCATTCTTCAATTGTAACTTGGTTTTCCTCCCATATTGACTCACATATGAACCAATGTCGTCTAGGATATTTGTCACCCTCATAGAGGGGGATATGTGCTGATCCATGACCCATGTCGGTGTCACTGTTGCTATCTCCTTTAGGAGGTGGAGGTGGTGGTGGGGGTAGTGGGATGTTTTGTTTGTCTCGCTATTCACAACTTTCTTCGACGCAACTTTCGTTCTCGTTGTTTTGTTTGTCGTTTCTTCTCCAACAACCAGTTGGTTTGGGTTGACTTCCTCTATTGATGTCCAATTGCACTGATTTGTCTACAGGTTCGACTGTTCTAAATTTTGTAAAGCTGGGCTTGGCAGGGGGGGTTCTCCTTCATGCGTCGACTAGAGCAAGTAGATACTTCGGTTGGAAGGGTATTCCTAAAGTGTTACCCAATTTCCTTCCTCTAGTCGATGGATTACTATATGATTATCATCATTTACCTCGTCATCTAATTAGCTCCATATAACAAACTCATGAGCTCTTAGTCGTAGGTCTTCTTCGACGATAGCTTGAATTCAGGTACTCAGATCCGTTGGAGATAGAGGTCTTACCTCTTGGGGAATTTCTAGTTGGAGAGCTTCTCTCTGCTCTATCCACAAGTCTTCTTCGATGGGTGATGCTTCTTCATCAACGCCTTCTGCCTCTCAGCCATGATTCGACTCTGGCGGATTTCTTTCTTGGTCTGTCACCCTAGTAGTCATTCCTCTTTGCAGCGTTATAGCCTGCTCTCTTCTTTCTTCCTTTCTTTTTAGCATCTTATCTCTTTCTATTCTTTGTAGATCCGATGTACCTTTATGTGTCACCGTCCATTCAATTTCCTTGTTAGGATGACTTTTCATTGATAGTGATGGTAATTTCAGTCGACTAGAATCCTTTTTACTTTACCTCGACACATGACCAGCTACCCCCCCATAGCCTACCCGATGCTTTATAAAGCTCATATAGTTCTGTTTACTTGCTTAGGAAGTATTCATACTCCCTTTTGGCAATGAATTTTTCCCACTTCTTTTGTTTCTCCGCCCAGTTAGAGTTTGATGTTGGTTCGCGTAGTAATGGAGGAGGTTCTACAATGTGGCCCACTCCCTTCTCTATCAGGAATTTGAACAAAAGTATCAGCAAGGAGTAAAGAAACTGCTCAATGAGGTCTATATAAAACCTTTCTCAATGCGTTCGACTGAAACTCTTTGCTCCATGACTTGTTCCTCGTAGAATTCATCCGTGATCTTTTCAAACCACTACGACAAGTTTGTTCATCCTCCTCGAATCAGTTTCTCTAGTAGCTCTTTGTCCTTAGTTTCTTCTAGCTTTTTCAAAATTTGGGGCACTGACTCTATAAAATTCTCATGTGATTCAGTGAAGAATTTCTCCTTCGCCTGAGCAATGGTCAATCTGTTTCTCCTAGCGTAATTTTGCAAATAATTTTCTATCTTATTCTCCCACCAGTTCTTAATCTCCTGTTTAGATATCATCTACTTATGGTCATTACGTCCGTATATGTACTATTGGCAATAGAACCAATGTTGTAGTCTCACATATCACATAGGGTTACCAATAATACACATAGAAACATAAAAACATAAAAACATAACAGACACAAGAGACGAGAATATAGATAAGGAAGTAATAGATTTTATTATATCATGAGGGTCCATACATACACAAAATTGAACCGCCTCTCATCTGGTTCAACAACCTAATATATATGATTACAAATAGTTACACATAACTACCTGTCGGTTCGGTCAACTGACATGACCTCATGCGGCTGACCTAATCTCCAATTAGTCAGCTATTCGACTAGTCGGCTCACCGACTAGCTCCTCCAACAAGATTCATGACAATTTGTTCCAATAGTAAATGTTCAACTGCAAACAATTTATAAAACAAAAGTTCAAAATGAGAAATACATTAACATCAATACCGTTGAGAATTAAAATATACAATAATCAATGTTCTTTTGTCTTATGCCCCAAGGGAACGTCTAAAGGTAGGCCCAATGCAAGGTGTCTTTAACAAGTGGTTGGTGGTTTACGAAATTTATATTTTATTAACAACTCATCACTAAGAGACAAACTACGTATTGCATGCATGACAACAAATACACTTATTTTTTCATAAAGAACTCCTGGTCATTAAAGTGTTACTCAAATGAACAATTTGTAGGAAATAAAGAGAAACTAGAACTATTTGTGAACCTTGTAATGTTCCCATGAGTGCATGGATGATCTTCATTTCCAAAAACATAACCATTCATGCACATATAATACATGTAAATTCTATGTTTATATTTAACAATATTCAAGTAATATGACTCATAATAGATAGAACCACAAAATGGCACAAGTGCTATTGACTGTTTGGGGGGAACGAGTACATGTGAAATGATAAATAACCCAAGATTTCTAGTATCTATATTAGACTTGGAAATCATAAAACTATTACCACAAAAGGAGAATTCAGTTCCAACATCAGGAAAACGTAAAATAGATAACCAAGAACCATACAAGGTGTTGTTGTAACAATTTTTTTATTTACTTTGCAAATTCATGAGAAGAGGGAAGTCATCAATACACTCCAACAATTGGATGGATCTTGGAGTGTACTTGGACATTTTTTCTCTTAACTCTTGTAACTTTTTCTATCTCATAGTAGAGATGTTTTGGGTGGCATTTATATCTTGTTGATATCACACTTTGGATCACTATAACTTTCAATTGACTAAACATGAGAAGATGGGTTACTTAATTTAGGATGAAACATAGTTTTTTTAGCCTCCAACTATTCAAAAAATGACCATAGGGAAGTGTTGCTATGTTTCTTTCCTATATCACCTATTGTATTTTCTAATTGTAGTAAGAGGTATTAGACCATCAAACTTGGGAAATCAATCATTAGTATAATGGGTGAGTGTGACACACTGAGGGTTCTCCTTTGAAGAAGCAGTGAAGGATCCACAATGGGTAAAAGCCATGAATGAAAAGATTGCTACAATAGAGAAAAACCAGACTTGGGATCTTGTTGACATCCCTTCTGACAAAACTAGTATTGGAATCAAATGGGTCTATAAGACCAAATTGAATGAAAAAGGAGAACTTGAAAAGCACAAGGCAAGGTTGGTTGCCAAAGGGTATTCACAGAAGTATGTGTAGATTATGATGAAACCTTTGCTCCTGTAGCAAGGATGGATACCATTAGATATCTACTTGCCATTGCAGCACAAAATCAATGGCTTGTGTATAAAATGGATGTGAAATATTCCTTTCTTAATGGAATTCTTGAAGAATAAGTTTATGTTGACCAGCCACCTGGTTATACTGTCAAAGGTCATGAAGACAGTGTATAAGCTGAAAAAGGCCTTGTATGGTCTAAAACAACCTCCATGAGCTTGGTATAGTAGGATTGACTCCTACCTCATCAACAATGGTTTCAACAGAAGCAACAATCAGGCCACTCTGTATGTCAAAACATAGCAAGGTGAAATATTAATGGTATGTATTTATGTTGATGACATGATTTACATTGGTAATTTGATGCTTGAAGAGTTTAGGACAATCATGAAAAAGGAATTTGAAATGATTTATCTAGGATTGACGAAGTACTTCCTTGGCCTAGAAGTTACTCAAACTGATAAAGGTATTTTTATCTACCAGCATAAGTATGCTACTGATATTTTGTAGAGATTCAGAATGGATAAATGTAAATCAGTAGAAACCCCCATAGCTCTTGGCACCAAGTTAACCAAGAATGATGATGAACCAACAGTAAATAATACACTCTATAAACAAATGGTAGGCAATTTAATGTACTTGACTGCAACTAGACCTGATTTGATGTATGATGTCTGTCTTATTTCCAGATTTATGGAGTCTCCCAAAGAATCTCACTGGAAAGTTGGAAAAAGAATTCCGAGATATGTTGCAGGAACACTTGGATATGGCCTCTGGTACACTCATACACCAGAAAGTACTCTCTCAGGGTACACTGACAACGATTTTGCTGGTAGTCTTGATGATAGAAAAATCACATCTGGTTATGCTTTCCATTTGGGTACAAATTTGATCTCTTGGGCATCTTACAAACAACCCATTGTGAGCATGTCTTTTGCAGAAGAAGAATATGTAGCAGCCACCACAGCAGCTTTCCATGCAGTTTGGCTAAGAAGGTTGTTAAAGGATATGAGACACACTGCAAAATATCCCAGTTCTATTTTCCGTGACAATAGCTTTGCAATACAGTTGTCTAAACATAATGTATTTCATAGAAAAAGAAAACACATTGACACTCGCTATAATTTCATTCGTGAGTTAGTCAATGATGGACAAATTTATTTACTGTTTTGTGGCTCTAAGGAGCAGTTGGCTGACATGTTCAACAAACCATTGGGAACATTTGCATTTGTATATTAGAGAGAGCACTTAGGCATAAACAATGCTTAAGATGTAATACCGGTTGAGATTAAGGGGGGGTGTTGAAGAATGTAATCTCACCCGTGGTTAGTTAGTGAGTTAGGTCACCCATGGTATTTACTCACCTATGGTATTTGCTCATAGTATTATCATTTGTATTTCCTATTTAATCTGTTCCTAATAATGAGAAGGCATTCAATCCTTCCATAGTGCTTTTGTTGCTGCATTCCTTTCTTTTACAAATTATTGATGTATCATTTTTAACCAAATAATTTATCATATGGAATGTTAGTTTCCAAATAAATTATTAATGTTTGGAATGTTAGTTTCAAATAAATTATTATTTCTTTTTTTCAATATTTTTATAGATTGGAAAAAAAACTCACTTTAAAAATAAATTTGATAGAAAAGAATGTCAAATATCATCATGATAAGTTTTAAAGTGCATGTAAATTTCTAATTAGCTTAGGACTGCAAAGACTTATTAAGTTGGAATTCACTTAGTTGAAATTTGGTTATTTCATTGTGAAAATATCAGTAGTCATATGAGGATCGAAAACGCTTACATATCAAACTTATAAACTACGCGATTTACCAATCTTATTTTATTCTAAGTGATTTCTCAATCTTCTTTTATTCATTTGTATGGAAGACATTAAAGCACATCCCTTTACATATTTCTCCTCCCCATATTTTGGAGACATGATATCTTACATAAACATGTAATAAAACTTCGTTATATTTATCAAGATCAATTTTCCCTTTCACAACAATGTAATCTACTGCACCAATTTCTAAATTATTTGTTCACGTAGAGAAGTTGTGGACACCTCAATAATTTTATCTACCAATTTTCACAACCATTATAAAAATCGGAAGACCTTATCTAGAAATGTTGATAAGTAAAGTAAGCACCGTACATTAATGATAAATCACAAAATAAAAGAGAAACTTATAAAATGAAAAGCATTCCAATTTTTTTTTGTCTTTTTATAGGATTAAATTAGATAATGAGAGGCCTAATGGAAAATTCTATGTATCCAAAATTTTCTTGTTGGTTGACATTCTCCACTAATACTAATATAGTGATACCTAGTCCAACTATGCGATTTAATGCTACTTTTTGGACTTATATTTTCCCAACAGTCTAATGAACATTATAAGTTTTAGCACCCCCCTAATGTTGATTAGAAATAACAATTCTAAAAACATTTTTCTCCGATGCTTCTCTAGCGGTCATTTTTATCTTGTTCTTCCTTTAGACCATATGTTCATCTTTGTCTCCAACTTGGTCATGTCTTCATCTTCAATTGTCAATTGGATACTCATCAAGTGGTGTTTATTCTTCATCATCATTGTCTTGGGTTTTCTTCATTATTAGTCTTCATCTTTAATATTTTTGCTCCATCTTTTTGTACTTGCATGAACTCATTGTCAACTTCCATATAAAATAAATTCATCTAAAGGAATAAATGGGTTGTCAAGCATTGTACCTACCAAATCTCTAGGAAACCTTTTCATTTATGTGGTTCATCAATGTGCTAAACTCTCCTTTAATAAAAACTTGGTCCCAACCTGTGAACACTCACATTAACTCACTCTTTCCCCTTTAATAAAAAAATGATCTGCTTTCACTAAACATCAAGCTAGCATATGGGTACACCTCCCACCTCCTTACCTACCCAAGTGGTTAATTCCACAACTTGATATCACAACCTCTCTGCCTATAACAGAAAATCACATCTTATCATTACATGTGACATTGCACTACAAATTTCCCATGGATTAACCAATAAGGTATACATGTCCATAATATTTCTTACAACAATCTGCCCAATTACATTCACCTTAATTTTTTTTTCCTTTTTTCCCTTTAGAAAAATTAAGATCATGACTATGTCTATGATTTATATCATATATCTTACGATTAAACTCTTTGTTTATCATCACTTTTCAATTTACAATATTATTATTATTATTATTCACATTTTGAACTTAACAACCTATAACATTGCTTTTGGTTTGACAAACCACACTAGACCATTAAGTTTTCCCATTTACACTTTTGAATGCATTTACTTTTAACATTTTGTTTTAATGAATTCACTTTTAACATTTATTCATTTAGACATTATCAATGGCCATTATCATTTTTGCAAACCATAAAGTCAACACTTGAAAACAAATTCACAACTTTGAGCATGTAGCATCTCTCACTTGCAAGGACCAAATGATTACAATTTTCCATTTAAGTAGAGCATGACCAACATCCAAATGAGCGTATAATCACAAATGAAACCCATAACTTTTCATGTTGTATTCCTTCACACTTTGATTGATATTTAACTTTTCTATGGCGATTTCCATTGTTAAGAAAAAGGGAAAAATACACATCTTCTTCTAGTAGTCGGCGTTGGGGTTTCCACTGTTCAGAGAAGGTTGCAACGGCTTGCTCTTCTTCATTGAAAATATCTGATGCCCATTTCACAAGGTTCTTTATGATGAGTCCACGTTCTGACGGATCCTCTCGATGCATGCTCTTTCATTGAAATTCTTCATTGCATGACGATCCACGAGATTCAAACAAACACAGGCGTTTGATAAGGGGTTGATTCCATGATCCTAGGCTAGTTAGAACCCTTTAGCTTGTTCTTTAAACCCTAGGGTCACACACAGATATTGGTTTGTTGTGGTGCCCAGGGCCATTTCAATACAAAATAGTTTGGTGCAGGGATTCACCCTGATAGTCAAGCATGAGATGCTCCACATAATCCCCTTTACAAAGCAATGGATTGACACAAGAACAGATGAACAAAATGGCATAAATTATTAATCACAAACTATATATTTGCAGCATTCAGTATACACACAAAAACATAAAACCTTATTTATGCATTCACACCCTACAACAAATCAAACGAACAACAATCAAACTGTCTATTCTATCGAGGAATAACACCACTGGAGATTCATTATCATGGGCTAATTGAAGGAATTAAGTGCAGTACAGCTCTAACAATGTTACTTATAATGCCCCTAAATTTTAAAAATAAATATTTTTTTTATAGGCTAGCTAATTACTACCTAAATTGGACATTAACTTAACTTCTACGGAATAAGTCGATCCTTGTTTTCTACATCGAAGTGTTGTTAGCTGTTCTTACCGTTTTTTAGATGTTTTCCTGATATGATTACTAATGTAATTATATAATGTGTTTATGTTACTTGATCTGATTAGATGATCACGCTGTTCATTGATTCGTTCGTATCGTGCATGTGGGTGAGTTTGTTTAGTTATAGCTTACTTCCTAGTTATAACAATTGTTCATTGTTTATGGAAGAATCCCAACTTAACTTGTAATTGTTAAGAGGTGGAGTGGTAGGATTTGTATCCCTTATAGGACCACTTGGAGAGGTAACTGGTTTTACTTGATGTTACATGGTTTACTTAGTTCACGTTGAATTAATGCAACTTCTCTTTATTTTGTGTAGGTTCATTAGATGGCGTGGACTTGCTGTGACTGTTTAAACTTGGCATGCAACCTATACTATACTACTTCATTGCTTTTCGAAGATAAAAAAGGACCAAAGTCCCATCCTAGCAAATCTTATTGGCTACTGTTAGAGTTATTGTTTACGCATAGATGGGGCTTATTAGACCTACGTCTAACTGGTTAATGATTATTAACGTGGTATTTAGAATTAATAAACTTTGTTCCTATGCTTAGTATTTATCACATATGATTGGAATGTTTTTATGCCTAAAGGTGGAGGGCTTAAGTCATAAGAATTAGCCATATGGTATTCAAAGTTTACATGTCATAAGATATATGTATAAATATCCATTCATGGCATATTCCATATGCCATTAGCCTTGGCTTATCCTAAGTCAACGATGGTATGGGTGGTGGTCTCAATGCAAATTGCATCTCCACTACAAATCCCATTTGGGGTTTTTAACTATAGGTATGAAGGAAAAACCATGTTGTTGGTGGTGGACAGGGTGGCAGAGTAAATGCTCCTTGAGATGGGGAGACTCAAACCCCATGCTTGGTCTATCATGGATGAACGATTCATTTTTCAATGCTATGGTTATGCTTTGTTTGGGTCTCTGGTTTCGTCAATGCACAGAGGACTGGCTTGCCTTGCGCAGTTGGAACGATATTCTCTACACCTGGGTTTACAATGTTATTACTTGTTGTTTTCAGATGGAATAATGGCATACTTATAACTCCCTCTGTTCCTTTGTTTGCAGGTGATACAACTTCCATTCGCGGGTCGTGGTGTCTACCAGACTTTCAACGAATACCCATCACGGGTAAGCCCTGTACAAACAAGTTTGAGCTTGTTGCTTCTATATATAGATGATTTTTAACAGAGCTTTGAGCTCGGTGTTGTAATGATGAATGAATAAATGTTTTTTAAGGGTTTTGACTATGTAAGGTTCTTTTTATATTTAAAGGCATCCCGAGATGCGTATGAAAATTATGGGGTTTAAGATGTTTGGTGTATGGTGCCTTTAGGCCATGACTGTCACGACTCAGCTCTGTATTGTATTTTGGGTTGGTAGCTTCAATATATGGCTTTGATGGTTAATGCAAAATTCTGCATTTTAGTTTTGATGATGGGTCTTTAAATGGTGGCAGTACCATTGCTTGCAATGGTGACTTGAATCATGACTGTGTATTTTCTTATTGGCAATGCTTATTTTAATGGTAATTTATGATGTATTTTTATTACCTGTGAATTAAATTGGGGATGGCCATGAGCTTTGGTTTATCATTGCGAAATGGGTAAGACCTGGCTAGGATAGCGCACATAATGGTTATTTTTACATGGTTTAAATTAATGGATATATTTCACTTCTCGACCGTGATCCTTGAGGAAGAAAACTAGTGTGTATATTTTATGTGGTTTGGTTATGAAATGGGAAACGCTGACAGAGCAATGATTTGTTTATGGTTTGAACTGGGTTATGGGTTTAAGCTAGTTAGCTACAATTTTGACCCTTATGTGAAACGTATCATGTGTATAATTTCGATGTTTATTCCTGTACATTATTTAGTTTCGTTATCATAGTTGCTCTTTCCTTATGTGGAATTTTCTAAATATTTGCAGCATAGCAAGTTTTTTCCAATCGAATCCTACAGGATTCGATGCATGTCGCGGTTTTGAAATAACCCTCATCTTTAACGATAAGAGCCCACAGGATTTGATCCTAGGCTACGTGGGTTTAAAGTTGTGTGTGTGGATATTTTGTTTTGGCATGAGTGCCGACAGGATTCGATCCTAGAACCTTTTAATGGATACGATATTTGATAATGTGTTTTGTAATAGGTTTTAAGTTTGATTATTATGTTGATAGTTGGTAGCATGATTTATTGTTTACAATGCATGCCTACAGACCTTGATAGGTCTCAACGACTGGCATATGATGCGGTAAAGTTATAAATTGGTAATGGTTTGTTTGTAGTTTGTTTATGGTAATTAGTAGGTTTTACAGATATGTTAATTCTTGTTTTATCTTGTGTTTTGTTTATATTATTTAAAGTTCCAGTAATTATATTTAGTTTAAAATGTTATGCATAGAATTTATGCTAAGGCTATAGATAGTAGTTTGGTTGATTAAATAATACAAGCCTGCTGGCAATATGAAATCTGCCAGTGGGGTAAAGATATAAAGTTAGTTTTTACAATAGGTTATTCTCTATTTTAAAGAAAATAACTCCATCACAAGAGGATGAAATTAACCTGTAAATGATGACATAAAATGCAGAAAATAACAGAAACCAAACCCTCCTACAGAGAAAACTAAAAGTGCTAGTCCATCATTATAAATATGAATAAGATATGTTTTCCTAACTAGAATATCATGGTTGAATAGATAAAATAAACTAGCTATGGAAGACATATACTAATTCTCCATTCATAATTTAAAATTCATTTAATAAGAAAAATTGTATATGTTGCAAGGGAAAATAAAGAACCTCATACCTGCAAGTTGAAGTTGTTTTAATGGATGAAATCCTACACACTCAAATACCCAACATTAACAAATTCATAGACAGATATGACCTTTGTTCAGATAACCGAATAACTTGGGAACTATCATGTTCCACCCAACCATGACCCGAAACCGTTCTCGGTTTCAATTCGGATCCCCCCAAGCTGGTTCCAACATGAAAGTAGGTTAGAGCTCCTAAGGTAAGGCTTCCCTATTTGGGATATCAGGTTCTGTATTAGTTTCCTTTTTCCTCTTAGGAAAAATGTAATATCCCGAATTTTGACGTAACACTTATAGGCATAAGCCCCATTGCTTATGATGTTACTTTGATGTTTTAATTGGTATATTGGGTCTAAGACCCCACTACATATGAATATGATGATTTGTTTGATATATTGGTCATAAGACAATTGCATATGTTTTATATATATGATTTCATGTGTTGGGCGTGGACCTTGAAGCACATAATTGATGAGATGTTTTGTGTTGAGCGAAGAGCTCTAGAGCACATGGGTATTTGATGTTTTATGTTGAGTGAGAAGCTCTGGAGCACATGAGTATTTATATTTGTGTTGAGTGAGAATCTCTGGAACACATGAGTTATGAAACATTTGTGTTGAGCATGAAGCTCTGAAGCACATGAAAATATAAAATTGGAACTGTTGGGCATAAGCCCTAGATCCTTCCAAGTTGATGTTGAGCATAAGATCTAGAACATCAGAACCTTGGCCATTATATCCCTAGGTGTATCTTACAAGTACATCCTAACGTTAGTGTTGAGCGAGGAGCTCTGGAATTGTACTAATTTTGTAACTCCCTATTTTTAGCATTGAGTATGGGCTATGGATAAGCACTAGGAGTTACTGAAAAGAATTAATTATGTTGAGTGAAAATGACTCAGATAAAACATTGATGTCATCTTACTTATTTTTAAGTGATTAAATGGAATTTCGATTTTTTTATCTCATCAAGTACTGAAGAACCACCATGTTATATGAGGGAATCCAACATGCAAGGAAGTTTAGAGTTGCCTAACCTAGTTGACCTAACCCTTGCCTGAAGGCCTTATTAAAGAAAGTGACTAAGCTAACTTTAAAAAATGTCATATGTTTAGGGATCAAGGATAAAATGTTAACAAATGGTATATATATATATATAAGTATATAATTTATAAATGATATGTATAAAGAGTAAGCATAGTAATAATACCAATAGCTATAAGTAATAAATGAATGATCCATATGTTATTATTATTACTAATGATAATTAAATATTAGAATACCTATAAGAGTAAAAAAATGAACTAGTCAAAAGTTCCTAAGTTAAATATTAACATTACCTAAATTAAATAAAAAGGGTTATTTCAAGAAATAAAATGATTCTTGATTTAATTGCCGCTTTGACTAAAACATTTGCCTATAAAATCCCAATCCAAAGAGAGGCTTGGAGATCTTTTGATTATTCCATAATTCTGCTTGATTATTCTCAAGAAAGTTCTTGGAGAACATTTTTTCCTAAGAGGAAAAATGGAAATTGATACAGAGCCTGATATCCCAGTTAGGGAAGCCTTACCTTAGGAGCTCTAAGCTACTTGCATGTTGGAACCAGCTTGGCGGGATCTGAATTGAAACCAAGAACGGTTCTGGGTCATATTTGTGTGGAACGTGGTAGTTCCCAAGTTATTCGGTTATCTGAATAGAGGTAAGATCTGTCTATGAATTTGTTAATGCTGGTTATTTGAGAGAGCATGATTTTCAGCCATTAAAATAGCTTCATGTTGTAGGTATGAGGTTCGTGATTTTTCCCTTGCAAACTACACAGGTTTTATTATTAAAAGAGGAGATTGAATTTTGAATGGATATTAAGTAACTGTATGGTATAAGCTAGGTTATATTTTTTGCATTACTTCTTTATGCTCTTACAAGATAAACCCATTGTTTATTAGCAGATGTATTTCTTTTATCAAAGGTTAGGTTATATTTTTTTTGTTTAATCAGGTTGTTCCAATATATTTTATCCATGATGAATTAAGCACCTTTCGTGTTATCTATAGGAGGGTTTTGGTTTCTATTCATTTCTACAATTTATTTGTTGTCTATTAATTCAAGTTCAAAACCTAGAGCTAATTAAAAACAAAACCTATATCTTATCTCTGCTAGCAAATTTCATATTGCCAGCAGGCTTATATTATTTATAATAAACCAAACCATTATCTATAGTCTGAGCCTAATATCTATGTAGAAGATTATAACTTCAATAAAAATTACCGAAACTTTAAATAAATCATCATAAACAAACTATAAGCAAATCATTTCCATTGTATAAACAATAACATCGAATGCCAAACCAACGAGACCTCTAAGGTCTGTGGGAATGAATTAATCATAAATCATCACCATATTGTATATATCGTTAACATAATAAATCAATCATAAAATGAGCAAACACATCAATACATTATCAAATCGTATCTATCAAGAGGTTACAGGATCGAATCCTGTTGGCATTCATGCCAAAACAAAACATCCACACACACATCATTTACAACCCACGTAGCCCAAGATTGAATCCCGTATACTCACGATTTAAAAACTGAGGTTACATTAAAAACACGACAGACATCGAATCCTGTAGGATTTGCTTGCAACGGTTCCAACACTGTAATAGCTTACAATTATTTCCACAAAATATATGCTAAACAACCGTAAAATGCAAGAAGGATTAAACCTAAAACAAAATCTTTGCCTATCAACATTTCCATACAGTAAATACCAACAAAATATACACGTTGTAATCTTATTCAATATTTTTACACACAGTAACATAAACCCAATTTATACGTTGTAATCATTTCAAGGCTCACGACCGAGAAACAAAGGAAACCCATTAACATAAACCATAAGAAATAAACCACTGTTTATGCTATCAAAGCAATGACATACATTTCACAAGGTTAACACCACAGTTCACAACCATCCCTAAAATTACTGCACAAGTTAGTAAACAACACCATGAATCACCATAAGTTAACATTTCACCATTACATTACATAGTCGTGAATTGGAAAGAGTGCCATTGCCAGCAATGGCACCACTCCAAAGCTAAACCAACTCTGTTAAAATCCCAAATATGAATGCATACATTTATACCACTGTAAATTATAAGTAAACCCTACATAGTCGTGAATGCAAGGCACCATTGCAAGAAATGGTACTGCCACCATTTGAAACCCATAATCAAAACCAAAACAAAGGAGCTTACATTAACCATCAAGGTCACAAGTTTAAGCTACCAACCCAAAAATATTATAGAACAAAGTCGTGACAATCATGGCTCGAAGGCATCAAATCCAACAACGTAAAATCAAAACTTTATACGGATCTTTGGATGCCTTTTAAAATACAAACAGACCTGTACACAGTCAAAACCCCTAACCTACAAAATTATTCGTTCAATATTACAAACACCAAGCTCAAAGATTTGTCAAACAAATCTACACAGAGGTAAAAATCTTAGAGCTTGTTCGTACAGGGCTTACTCGTGAAGGGTATACGTCGGCAACCTGAGAAACCCACAACCCGTGCAATGGAATCCCTATCACTTGCACATGAAGACAACATAACATGTTTAGGAATATACCAATCCTCCAAATGAAACAACACATAACAATGCTGCAAAACCATATAGAGAGCATACCTTCCCAGGACAGACCTCACGCAATGATACAAACCAGAGAGCCAAATAGAGCTCAACCATCAAATTTCCAAATGAATCGTTCATTCAAGATTGACCAATCTTAGGGATTGAGTTCCCCACATCTCGAGGAGCATTTACTATGCCACCCTGTCCACCACCAACATAGAATTTCATCCCCATGCCTATAGTTTCATAACCCCAAATCACGATTTGGTAATTGAAATGCCTTGTGCATTGAAACCCCCATCTTATGCATCATGGCCTTAGGGTAAAGGAAAGATTCATGGCATATGGAATATGCCATGAATGGCCTAAAACATACATTTAAAATATGGTATAAAAAATTTAAACAACATACGGATAAGTATTGTAACTTAGGCCTTTAAACCTTCGTACATAAAAACATTCTAAAAATATATTTAAAGTATGAAATCTTAAAACCACAATAATAATATTAATATAACTAGTTAGATGTAGGCCAAAATAAACCCAGCCATGAGCAAACAATCACGCGAATAGTAGTAATAAGAATCGCTAAGTTAGGACTATGGTCCTTTTTGTTGTCCAAGGCAATGCAGTAGTTTAACATAGGTAGCATGTCTTTGGTTAACTGTTTTAGTAAGTTTCTGTCACCTAATGATCCTGCACAAAACAAAGAAGAGTTTCATTAGTTCAACATGAACTAAGTAAACCCTGTAACATCAAGTAAAACCAGTTACCTCTCCAAGTGATCCTATAAGGGATACAAGTCCCGCCACTCCACCCCTTGACAATTACAAGTTAAGTCAGGACTTTCCATAAACCAGTAAACAAAACTTATAACCAGTAAGTAAGCAATAAACTGAACATACATACACGCACATTTACGATAAGAAATAATCAATGAACAACGTAACCATCTAACTCAGATCAAGTAACATAAAAGCAATATAGAATTAGATTATTAATCACATCAGGGAAAACATCTAGAAGAGGTTAAGAACAACTTAAGACAATTCAGTTATGTGAACAAAGTTCGACACTTTCTACAAAAGATAAGTTAATGTCCAGTTCAGGTAGTAATTAACTAGCTTAATAAATTTTTTTTTTTTTATTTTCAAATTTTGGTGACATTACAAGTGGTATCAAAGCCTAGTTTCAACACTAAGAGACCAAATGGGCGCACCAGACATTCATTGCAGAAAATAAATTATGTTTTTAAATTTTGGTAACTAACATAAATTTTTCATGTTATGAAAAATTTGCAATTGCAGGATTTAAAAGAACAGTTCAGATCATGAACACTGAAGAAGACAACAGCCAATAAGGAATTTTGAATACCCCCAGCCAGGAAGCAAAACTGGTGGTGGAATTAAATTATGGTATACTAAAAACCATACAAAGTCTGCAAGTAGACTTACATAGTTTCAAAGATGATAATCTGAATGAAAGAAAGTAACAACAAGCAATTAATGAAGCATTGCTGCGGAATATGACGGGAGGAAGGCCACAGGGAAAACCCACTCATTCCTTAAACATGTTCAAGAAATAATTTTATCATAAATGGGACAACATCCCAAGAGAAGAAGGAAAAGAAGAACATACCCTTGAACCTCTAGAAAGAGATTATCACAGTCCCTCTAGTGATGATTCTATTTCTCCTTGTAGAAAGAAATAGAGAAACGATGACAATATCCAAGGAGAGTTCAGGAAGATAAAATTCCCAACCTATGAAGGAGAAATGAATGCAAGGGAGAAATATGAAGAATGACTACTATGTATGAACAAATATTTTCTAGTTCATAACTACTCTAGTGAGATGAAAGACCGTCTAACCATCTACAATTTAAATGGAAAAGAAGCCAGATGGTGGAGAGACCTGAAGTATACCATGAAATATGAGGTAGGATAAATCCTATGGAGTAATTTTTGCAAGATTTTTCAGGAGAAATACATGTCGAAAAGATTCTTCGACAGATAGGTGAAAGAATTTCACGAGTTAATGATGGGTTCCATGACTATGGATGCTTTTATTAGCATATTTTTGGATTTGTTACATTATGTTCCATACCTTAAGGATGAGAAGGTAAAAGTACAACAGTTTTTAGGATGTCTTCCTCCCAAATTTCGAGAAAATATTGAATTTGACATGCCTAAAACATTGGACACCACCTTGCACAAATATAGGATTTTCTATGAGCATCAACAACTGAGGAAATAGAACATCAACAGAAGCAGAGACGGGTCTAGGACCTTCTTAGACAACCGCAAACCGAGTTTCAGCCCACCACCTTACAGAAAATAAAACAACAGCTTTCCAGCCAACACAAACTTCAAAAAACATGTACAAAGCCATATGTCACAACTACATTTCGACCAAAAATCCGACGGCCGTATTGTCGGATTTTCGACACTTCCCTGTAGCATGTACGGCACTATGATTTTTTTTAAGCGTCGGTGGATTGTCGTTGGTTATCCGACATCTTTCCAATCTGTTAGTGAAGCGACAGATCAGTTTACTGTCAGTTAAATGTAAATCGTCGGTTATCTGACATCTAAGTCATATTAAACTTTAAACACATGTCGCTTAAATGACGATAATGAAAACGTAAGCGTCGGTTAAGAGAAGGTATTGAAATTTTTAAAAAACATTTACACCTACAGGCCGTCGCTTAACCGACGCATTATGAAAACTGAAACGTCGGTTAAGCGACGGTATTGAAATTTTTTTAAAAAAATTTACACCTACAGGCCGTCGCTTAACCGACGGCTATAAGTGTTTTAAAAAAAAAATACACATGCCAAATTACTGGAGACACACCTTGATGTTTGTATAGATTGTGGAATTACTACAATAAAGCGAATGTTGCTAACAAAGTGCCCAGAACCAAATATCAGTAAGCTATGCCTGAAGTAACAATCGTGAGATAAAATGACAAATGATTAATAGCTTTGACCAAATGTATGTGGAGACCATGAAGCACTTCTCCATTTTGGGAGGTTTTTGAAGTTCCCAAGACCTTTTAACATCCTTGCATGGGAAGATCTCTACTCACTGAAGGCATTTTGCACACTTGTCTAAGTAATAGCAGTGGAGCTAACCACTTTGGATTTCACACATAAGATAGAGCTCTTGCTGACTTGGTATTTTCCACAGCTTTCCACCTTCTTCACACATGGGATGAGATGTACCACTCAAGGATACTTGCACATGCTTCATGCAGAATATTTCATGGACACATGTTCATGCAACTTGTGGACCACACTTGCTATTTGAGGAGATAGTTGACAAGCGCTCTTTTGAGGGGGAGTATTATATTATTTTCCTGTATCATGCATCTTGGAGGGCACACTTGGATAGTAAATTCAGTAACCTAAGATGAAGTATGAGATGAGGATGAAATCTCCAGCCTCCAACAGTAACCCCCAAGAAAATCAGTAACCTAAGAATTTGTATTGACTTTCAAGAAATAGACAAAAACATTGTTACCAATTCATTTTATGTTTCTTTCTTCAAAGAAGCATTTGCACACTTGGCTGACCACAACATCCATTCCTTTACGAAAAGCTTTCTTAAGTTATAATCAAGTCAAAACTACGCAAGGTAATTAAGCAAATACAACTTTCATGATTGAGTGCATTCTCATTGACCAAAGGTTTATACTAATAGAAAGCTTATTCAAAATGCTACAGTTTTATGCTTAGGAGGCATTTCTAAACATATTTTTCCCAACAGATTTTGCAAGTTCTGCTAGCCCTACTTTTCCATATATTTTTATAATGCTACATTTGTGCCTTATTTTGTTTCCATATTCTTGATTATAGCTCAATTCTTGTATCAAAAGAAGGCAATAAATCAAAGCAATCTCTTCGAAGAAGTCAACATGGAAGGACAACTAACACTCATAATCAATGATTTATTATTGTCATCTGACATCAACAAAATAAATGCATCAAGTACATAACAAAAAACTATAAAATTAATCAAGACAACCTCAGAAATAGATCACACCACCATTAAACAGGAGATACCTCCCACCAAGACCAAGATCATATATTGGTAACTTGCAGAACACAATCCTATAATCTAAATAATGTTCTCAAAACCAACACACAATACGATCATAGACATCAGAATATTAATCATGAACTCTATGATGCTGATCAAGAGACTTGCACACCTCAAATAGTCAAGTTAGTATATTATCCCCATTTTATCTGAAAATATCTTTGTTAATGTTCAACCAAAAAAGACATATATCAGAGAAAATAACTGGCTTTAAATGAGGAGGGTGTAATATGAAAAACAACAAAAAAGGAGTATTGCAAATACACATTCACAGTTACTCATAGAAAATACTATGGCCTCAACAAATCAAACAATAATGATCACACCAGACACCCCATCACAATTGATACCTACAATGTTATGCTAAATACCATGGGAGGTGTGAATCTCAGCCATGCTTTAAGGACATGGTACTTTAAGATGGGCATATTTGCTATGTACCTAATTAAGTTTAACTATCAATAGTTATTAACATAGGGTAAATGAAATGGTCACATCGTTTGAAGGCTGTATATATAGTTTGACATCACCATTTGCAAATCATCAATTGCTGTGTTATGAATCACATATTATCATGTTCATCACTGCGGATTGCCTCAACAACTATGGTATTTAATAATCTTTATAAATTTCTATGACACGACTGTTTTTGATTTTCCAAGTTAATATTGTTGTTTTATGCGTCGAGTATTTTTCATCTTCCAAGTTCCTAATCACCAAGGCCTTTGGACATAAGGGTTTCAGCTTGTAGAGAGTATTGGCTGGCAGCAAAGAGATTGTCTACAAGATCTTGCAGCAAATGAGACCCAGAAGTCAGTTTGTCATTTCCTGTAGACTGTTTGTAAGTGTATGTTATTATATGCAGTCCTGAGAATCTTAGAGGTCATTTTTTCCATAAAAAAACTAAAGAGGGAAAAGAGTAATCTCTGAGGAAAACTTAACAGACAAAATATTTCCTCGGTCACTAGGCAACTAGTACAACGTCAATTGCACCTGTTCCTGAGACTAAAATTAAACAACATCAAATTGGTTGAATAGTTATCACCTTTAAAAAGAAGATTCACTCAAATCATCACTTTCAACCTACCTTGATGGTCACTGGGTTGAATGTCTTTTGCTCAAAATCCCCCCTATTCAATCCCCCCTATTCAGTGATGATATCGATATCCCATTCAACTCAAAAAGGGGATCAAGATTTATGTCAAAGCCCATCAGGGAGCGTTGTATTAAGAATTCCGATATGTTTAACTCTAGAAATATGCAAGGATTTTTAGTCCCAACTATCATTTTTGTAGAGTTTTCTAATGCTTTCAGATTCTCTAAAGGCATCAAGCCAAAAGATTAAGATAGTTATGAAAAGCAGAATGACATTTCAAAATTTCAAATGACTTCCATATTGTCCTAAACTTCTAAGACAGCAGTCATAACTGGTTCCCCAAGCTAATATCATCCAATATTATCAGAACGGAAACTAGAACCAAACTGCTCAACCCCAAAATCACAAACTACACCAGAATTGGAAAATGGTTGACCAAAAATTTCAAAAAATAATCAAATTTTGATTAAAATATACATAGCCGTGTACATGAATGTAAATCCAGTCCATTTCATTTGAACCTAGTAAAGGAGGCATTGATCGTTTTGGCACTATTATTGGCAATGCCTGCATCTTTCTCGAGTATGTCACCTTTGTGAAATTGTAGCAGCTCTGTATATTTTTTTTTCCTTCAAATAAGATTGCCACCACAACTATAATAACAAAATCACAAATAAATTGCATTTCATTTGAAGCTAGTATAAGAGGCGAGGCCTTGATCGCTTTGGCACCTTACCTTCCCACTTTAAGCGGTGATAGGCCTCTTGGATGTGGCAAGGACGAATGGGGCCACTTTCATTCAGATATTGCATTTCATTTGAAGCTAGTATAAGAGGTGAGGCCTTGATCGCTTTGGCACCTTACGTTCCAACTTTAAGTGGCAATAGGCCTCTCGGATGTGACAAGGACGAATGGGTCCACTTTCGTTCCTCTCTGTCATCACCATCCGGCCCATTTCCACCAATTCCCTGACGAATATCTTAGCTATTCCTGACATCACAATAGTCATGGGAATGGAGATGGGGCAGCCAGCTATACTCTGCAATACCTTCCTCATGTTCGCTTTTTGGAATCCATAGCGCCGGAAGGATTCGTACCTGTTCATCTGATCAGGTGTGAGTTGCACCAATACCATTGTGAATTTATCAATTTTATCGGGATCCCCCGACTGGTATTTGCCGAGTTCGACATCCATGTTTTCCTCCTCCTCGCCTTTAGATTTGGGGGGCTCTTCTGCAGCAGTGGCAATTGGTTGAAGAGGAGGTTGAGAAACCTCTTCATCGTCCTCTCCATCACTATTGATAGGGTAGCAGTAGCAGAGGTGCCCCCCTTGTTATTAGTTTTAATGTCCTCCTTGAGGATGTCTTCTTCATTTCCTGCCTCTGTCGTTGCCTCTGTGCCATGTGGAGAATCTGGTGGTGTATCATATTCATTTGTTGAAATCTCAAATGGGTCTATGCTCATTTTCACTAACATATAATCTTTGCAACGCTCTCTTTGACATTGCAGAACAACAAATTGTATTTATATCATACAAATGAAAACACTCAGCTAAACCAACTAGTGAAACAGACATTAACTTTAATGAAATAAAGATGGGGACTTATTATTGTAAATTCGGTTAGCATAAACTTCTGAACTATTGCACAAAGCCCAATTGATTAATAAAATTAGAACAATTTCATAGACTGTTGAAACATTATTATATAGATGAAAAGTAGGTTCTAGGTTAGTTGTAGACTCAAGAGTTTTTGTTTGTCATTTTTTTGTGGGAAGGGGCTACGCCAGCACAAAAGTGGTCGAACCGACAAGTTTCAAAACCAGTTAAAATGATCAATTCTAACCAGAAAAGGCCAAAACCTATCAGAACCATCCAGTTTCAGTCCACTTTGGCCAATTTTATCTTTTGATAATTATGAAATCATCTATTTATGGATTTGACTATGCATATTAAAATCCTTTATATTATTCCTAATGTGCTGAGCACAGACCCTGTCAGACTTAGTGGACAGTAAATCAAAAGTAGCTACATGTTTATCATATCTAGAGTATATTTCTTTTAAGTTTGAACAATAAAGACAACACACTAGTATATTTTTAAATATACTTTCTGCATCTAGATGAGAAAAGTATCTACAAGATCCTGCAACAAAATAAGGCAAGAAGCCCTTTCTTCTCCTTTATTCCTTTCCTTAAAGTTTGAATAGTTCATTTCTACAAGCACTAAGTTATTCTCTACAGTTCAAAAATTCATTCATGGAGTCATTTCACTATATGGACAGTTGAAGAATGTTTTATCAACTACTAAATCATGACTCGATCATTAATTAGGTTTGAACAAAAGGTTGACACAGTAGATTATACACCACATCCAAATGGGACTGGATTGCATAAAATATTTACATCAGAAAATAAAACTCAGAATTGTAACATTTAGACTATAATGGTTGTCAATAGGTTCAACGTCCAGCTTTTGTCTTTGCATCAAGACAGTGGTGGGGAGTCCTTGAGGCTTGAACCAACCAAGATAACCAATTCTTCCAGTGATTTGCAATGCTTCAGACATATCAAGCCCAGAATTTGAAAGTTAAGTAATTTATTCCTATATTCACTTTGATCTTCTACAACATCTAAACAATCCTGGGTCACGTCATGTTCCTAGTTCCCAACATCAGCCTATGGATTGAATATCTCACATCATGGCTGTTCATTTCCTAACATCTACACCATGAATCATGAGAAGTAAAGTGAAACAAATGGTCAAGTTAAAGTTTAAAACTTTAAACATAGCAAGATCTCTATTTTTCCACTTTTGATGTTGTCCTTGCAGAGTTGATCAGCGGGCTCTAGCCAGATTACCTCCGAAGTGATGCAACAAATAATCAACAATTGCTTTTTCTTTAGTATACAAACTCTTGGTTATCATGTATTCTATAGAGTTCTGACAC
>LPNX010655954.1:55310-74262 GCA_001517045.1 Pseudotsuga menziesii
ACCCCTTCTCATAAGTTCTTGGCCAACATGCGACGATGCTTTCCATGTTAAATAGTTGACCAATTAAAGGCGTCGTCGCTTAAGCGACACTTACTAACGCGTCGTTGCTTAACCGACGGTTATGAGATTAGCTGTCACTTCACCGACGCTTGTGGCCACATTTACAAAAAAAAAATGTATCCTTGTGATTTTTGGTAAGTTTAAAAAGAGAAATCCACGCGCCGTCGGATTTTTCCGTCGGATTTTGGATCGAAATGTAGTAGTGTGTACCAGCTCCAAATGAATAGAATCCAGCAGCAAATGGGAGAGCCAATGTTTCCCCACTTCAAATCAAATGCTAGAAATTCTAAGGGCCCCATTATGCCTGATACTATAAGAAAAAAACCAATGGAGTCTTGCACAACTTACATGAGGATCCAACGGTAGAAGACATGGCCAGAACACCACAGAGTTATGTATCCTTGGATGGCTGACAGGAATACCATTAGGATACCATGGTTGAGATAGAAGGTAAGATTTCAAACAATTCTATTTCCATATTGATTGACCTCGATGCTTGCCAAAGCTATGTATTGCCTAAAATTGTTGATGTATGTAAACTAGGAAAAGTTAAACATGAGAAACCTTGGCTGGTGCAATTAGCCACGGGTACAAAACGAAACGTTTCTGAAATGGTTAAAGACTATGAGGTAATCTTGAATGGTTTTCCTACTAGATTAAACCTGAACATCCTACCCTTAGGATAGTATGATATACTTATCGACATAGACTGGTTGGAACAACACCATGTCATGCTCGATTTCTTACACAATTCAATCTTGTGTACCAATAGCCAATGGAATTAAGTAAAGATTCAAGGCATACCTAATAAAGCTTCCGTAAGGAAGATATTTGCTTTATAAGCAAATAAGTGCATTATGAAAGGTTGCAAATTGTTTGTAGTGAATATCTAGGACATAGAATCCGAAAGGGAACAATAGATCAAGAAATTTCCAGTTCTCGTAGATTTTAAGGACATATTTCTCGAGGAAGTCCCAATATTTTTTCCAAAATGAGACTTAGATTTTTCCATAGAACAGCCACCAGGATCAGTTTCGGCTTCAAAATCCCCTTACTGCATGAGCACAACAGAGTTGGTGGAACTCAAACTACAATTGCAGGAGTTGATTGAGAAAGGATATATCTGACCGAGTGTGTCCCCTTAGGGAGCACTGATACTTTTCGCAAAGAATAAGGATGGTACGATGTGGATATGCATTGATTACCATCAGCTTAACAAAATGAATATTAAGAACTGATACCCACTCCCTAGGATCGATGACTTGATCGATCAAGTAGGAGGAGCCAAGATATTTTTGTAGATCGACCTACGATCCGGGTTCCATCAGGTACAAATTCGTGACGAGGATATTCACAAGATCACTTTTTGCATGAGGTATGACCACTACGAGTTTGTAGTGATGCCATTCGGGTTAACCAATGCACCCGCGAACTTTATCTATATGATGAACACTATATTAAGTAGATACTTGGATAAATTTGTTTTGGTATTTATAGACAACATCCTCATTTACTCTAAAAGTAAAGAGGAACACTAGGAAAACCTCCACATAGTAATACAGGTGTTACATGAACACCAGCTCTATGCCAAGTTTAGTAAATGTGATACCATAGATACAGTACTTGG
Source organism: Pseudotsuga menziesii (assembly GCA_001517045.1). NCBI lineage: Eukaryota > Viridiplantae > Streptophyta > Pinopsida > Pinales > Pinaceae > Pseudotsuga > Pseudotsuga menziesii. The sequence goes on from LPNX010655954.1 coordinate 56,998, forward strand.
GTCACATCATCTCCGAGAAGGGGATAGTGGTGGACCCAGAAAATATTAAAGCCATAGAGGATTGGCCTACCTCTACTAGTGTCATCGACATTAGATCTTTTTTGGGATTAGCTGGTTATTACCGGAAGCTCATTAAGAAATTCTCGATGATAGCTTGTCCCATTACCTCTTTGAAAAAGAAGTCAAATAAGTTCTTATGGACAACCAAGTTTAAGGAAAGTTTTCAGAATCTTAAACAACTTTTGACAACTGCATTGATACTACAAATTGCTGATCTTGATGGGGATTTCGTTGTTTGCACAAATGCAAGCAAGGAAGGGCTCTTAGGAGTCCTCTTGCATAATGATTATGTGATCTATTATGAATCGTATAATTTTAAATAACATGAGAAGAACTACCCCACCCATGATCTTGAGTTAGCGGCCATCATCCACACCTTAAACATGTGGAGGCACTACCTCATGGGAAATACATTCCTTCTGAAAAAAGAAAATATGAGTCTGAAGTATTTATTTGAGCAACCGGATCTTAATTCCAGGCAAGCCAGATGGTTGGTTTTCCTCAGCGAGTACCATTTCAAGCTAAATCATATAAAGGGAAAAGAGAACAAAATTGTTGATGCTTTGAGCCAGCGAGATCATATGATATAGAGGCGACTTTAAGTCAAATCGATTTGAATTTACATGAGAGGATTAGGACGGCCAACAGAGTTGACCCTTTCTATGTTGAAATCCTCAAGAAGGTCCAAGAGGACAGGTCATTTTAGCAAAAAAGGAGTACAAGGTAGACAAAATGGGACTACTTTGGTCCAAGGAGAGATTGCATGTGAGGGGACATTTGGTCCAGCTTCCTCCTTGAATTTCATAGGACACCATACTCGGGGCATCTGGGATATCAAAAGATGATATCCGCAGTAAAGAAACACTTTTTCTGGCCAAAGTTAAAGGCCGACATAGCATTGTTTATCGCAATATTTGAAGAATGTCAGCTGGTCAAAGATGAGCACCAGCATCACTCGAGGTTGCTGCAGCCATCACCCATTCCAGAATGGAAGTGGGAGGTCATTAGTATGGATTTTATCACGGGTCTACCTAAGAGTAAGAAGCAAAATGATTCTATCTTTGTAGTAGGTGACAAATTGTCAAAAGAATCACAATTCATTCCAGTGAAGTCGACCTACAAGGAAGTACACATTGTCAACATCTTCTTAAAGGAGATATTTAGATTGCATGGGATACCAAGGAAATCATCTTGGATCGAGATACTAAGTTTACAGAGTTGAAATTTAGTATTGCTTACCACCCACAGACAGATGGGCAGACCGAACAGGTAAACCAGATTGTAGAGGACATGCTTAGGATGTATATCATGAACAATCCCACCAAGTGGAAAGATTACCTACATCTTACAGAGTTTTCTTATAACAATGGATACCAGATTTCTGCCAAGATGAGTCCCTTTGAGGTACTCTATGGACGAAAATGTAGAACACAGGTTACTTGGGATATCCTGGTGGATCGGTTCATGTTAGGGCCTAACTTACTAAAGGACTTGGAACAATTGGTTACCAAGGTCTAGCTGAACCTTAAAGAAGCATAAGACCACCAGAAAAGTTACGCGGATAAGAAAAGCAAATATAAATATTATCAAATAGGTGACCATATTTACTTGAAAGTAAAATCAAAATGAAGTTCGTTGAGCTTGGGAAGGTGTGGTAAGTTAGCACCTAGATTTTGTGGACCCTTTGAGATACTAGAAAAGAGAAAGCCAACGGCATATGAACTAGATTTACCTGCTCACATAAGAGTCCATAATGTTTTCCATGCATCTTTATTAAAGAAATATGCTTATGATACTAAACATGTGATTGATTGGTCCTTCTTACAGGTGGAAATTGAAGGGTAGTTTGCAGCTAAACCCCTTCATATATTGGACAAGTGAGAGGTGCAGCTCAAGAAGCGCACCATAGTCTAGTTGAAAGTGCAATGGAAGCACTTCAAGGCCGATGAGGCTACTTAGGAGAATGAAGCGACCATGAGAAAGGCTTACCCTGCCTTGTTTCATGATTTCATTCAGAGACCCTAGAAAACCAGGGATGATGTTTTCCTAAGCAGGGAGGGATATAATATCTTGACTTTTGACCTGACACTTATGGGCATAAGCCCCATTGCTTATGATGTTATTTTGATGTTTTAATTTATATATTGGGTCTAATACCCCACTGCATATGAACATGATGATTTTTTTGATATATTCGACGTAAGCCAATTACATATGTTATATATATATGATTTCATGTGTTGGGCGTGGACCCTAAAGCACATAATTGATAAGATTTTTTGTGTTGAGCAAAGAGCTTTGGAGCGCATGGGTATTTGATGTTTTTGTTGAGCGAGAAGATCTGGAGCACATGAGTATTTATATTTGTGTTGAGAGAGAATCTAAGGAACACATGAGCTATGAAACATTTGTGTTGAGCATGAAGATATGAAGCACATGAAAAGATAAAATTGAAAGTGTTGGGCATAAGCCTTGGAGCCTTCCAAGTTGATGTTGAGAATAAGATCTGGAACATCGGATCCTTGGCCATTGTATCCCTAGGTGTATCCTACAAGTACATCCTAGCATTAGTGTTGAGCGAGGAGCTCTGGAATTTCACTAAGTTTGTAACTCCCTGTTTTTAGCGTTGAGTATGGGCTCCGGATAAGCGCTAGGAGTTACTAAAAAGAATTAATTATGTCGAGTGAAAAAAAATCGGATAAAACATTGATCTCATCTTACTTATTTATAAGTGATTAAATGAAAATTTGAATTTCTGTATCTCATCAAGTACTAAAGAACTCCCATGTTATACGAGGGAATCGAACATGCAAGGAAGTTTAGAGTTGCCTGACCTAGTTGACCTAACCCCTACCTGAAGGCCTTATTAAATAAAGTGACTAAGCTAAAAGAAAAAAGTCATATGTTTAGGGATCATGCTATATGATACCCAAGGATATAATGTTAACAAATGATATACATATATATATAAGTATATAATTTATACATGAGATGTATAAAGAATAAGCATAATAATAATACTAATAGCTATAAGTAATAAAGAAAGGATCCACATTTTATTATTATTACTAATGATAATTAAATATTAAAATACCTATAAGAGTCAAAATAGGAACTAGTCAAAGTTTCTAAGTTAAATATTAAAATTACCTAAATTCAATAAAAAAAAGGTTATTTCAAGAAATCAAATAATTCTTGATTTAGCTGCCACTTTGAGTGAAATGTTTGCCTATAAAAACCCAAGACAAAGAGAGTCTTGGGGATCTTTTGATTATTCTATAATTCTGCCTGATTATTCTCAAGAGAGTTCTTGGAGAACATTTTTTCTTAAGAGGAAAAATGAGAACTGATATAGAACTTGATATCCCAGTTAGGGCAGCCTTACCTTAGGAGCTCTAAGCTACTTGCATATTGGAACTAGCTCGAGGGGATCCGGATTGAAACCAGGAATGGTTCCGGGTCATGGTTAGGTGGAACGTGGTAGTTTTCAAGTTATTCGGTTATCTCAACAGAGGTCAGATCTATCTATGAATTTGTTAATGTTGGTTATTTGAGTTTGTAGGATTTTTAGCCATTAAAAAAACTTCATCTTGCAGGTATGAGGTTCTTGATTTTTCCCTTGCAAACTACACAGGTTTTATTATTAAAAGAGGAGATTTAATTCTGAATGGGTATTTAGTAATTGTTTTTTATAAGCTAGGTTATATTTTCTGCATTACTTCTTTACGCTCTTACAAGATAAACCCATTGTTTATTACTAGATGTATTTCTTTTAGCAAATGTTAGGTTATCTTTTCCTGTTTAACCACGTTGTTCTAATATATTTTATCCATGATGAATTAAGCACCTTTAGTGTTATCTATAGGAGGGTTTTGGTTTATATTCATTTCTACAATTTATTTCCTATCTATTAATTCAAGTTCAAAACCTAGAGCTAATTAAAAACAAAACCTATATCTTATCTTTGCTGGAAGATTTCATATTTCTAGCAGGATTATATTATTTATAATAAACCAAAACATTATCTATAGTCTTAACTTAATCTCTATGCAGAAGATTATAATTTAAATAAAAATTATTGAAACTTTAAATAAATCATCATAAACAAACTATCAACAAATCATTTCTGTTGTATAAAAAATAACATCAAATTCCAAACCAATGAGACCTCTAAGTTTTGTGGGCATGATTTACTCATAAATCATCACCACATTATATATATCGTCAACATAATAAATCAAACATAAAATGAACAAACACATTAATACATTATCAAATCGTATCTATCAAGAGTTTACAAGATCGAATCCTGTTGGCATTCATGCCAAAACAAAACATCCACACACACAACATTTACAACCCACGCAGAACAAGATCAAATCCTACGAACTCACGGTTTAAAAACCCAGGTTACATTGAAAACACAACAGGCATCGAATCTTATAGGATTCACTTGCAACGTTTCCAACGCTGTAATAACTTGCAATTATTTCCACATAATCTATGCTAAACAACCATAAAATGCAAGAAGGATTAACCCTAAAACAAAATCTTGCCATGTCAACATTTCCATACAGTAAATACCAACAAAATATACATGTTGTAATCTTATTCAATATTTTTTCACACAGTAACATAAACCCAATTTATACACTGTAATCATTAACATAAACAAAGGAAACCCATTAACATAAACCATAAATAATAAAACACTGTCTACGCTATCAAAGCAACGACATCCATTTCACAAGGTTAACACCACATTTCACGACCATCCCCAAAATTAATGCACAGGTTAGTAAACAACACCATGAATCACCATAAATCAACATTTCACCATTACATTAAACAGTCACGAATTGGCAAGAGTGCCATTGCCATCAATGGCACGACTCCAAAGCTAAAGCAACTCTGTTAAAAACCCAATTGTGAATGCATACATTTATACCTCCATAATTATAAGTAAAAACTACACAGTCATGAATGCAAGGAACCATTGGAGGAAGTGGTACTGCCACCATTCGAAACCCATAATCAAAACCAAAACGCAAGAGCTAGCATTAACCATTGCTCACAAGTTTAAGCTACCAACCCAAAAATATTACAGATCAGAGTCATGAAAATCATGGCCCGAAGGTGCCAAATCCAACAACTTAAACCCAAAACTTCATATGCATCTCTAGATTCCTTTCAAAATACAACAGAACTATACACATTCAAAACCCCTAACCGACACAAGTATTCATTCAACATTACAAACACCGAGCTCAAAGATTTGTCAAACAACTCTACACATAGGTAACAAGCTCAGAGATTGTTGGTACAAGGCTTACCCATGAAGGGTATGTGTTGACAACATGAGAAACCCACAACCCGCACAACGGAATCCCTGTCACTTGCACACGAAGACAACATAACACGTTTAGGAATATACCAATCCTCTAAACGAAACAACAAATAAGAATGCTGCAAACCCAGATGGAGAGCATACCTTCCCAGGCCCAGACGCATGCCAGACCTCATGCATCGATACAAACCAAAGAGCCGAATAGAGCTCAACCATCAAAGTACCAAATGACTCGTTCATCCATGATTGACCAAGCTTAGGGCTTGAGTTCCCCACATCTCAAGGAGCATTTACTCTGCCACCTTGTCCACCACCAACGTCGAATTTCATCCCCATTCCTATTTTTTCATAACCCCAAATCACGATTTGGTAATTGAAATGCCTTGTTCATTGAAACCCCCATATTATGCATCGTGGACTTAGGGTAATGCCAAGATTCATGACTTATGGAATATGCCATGAATGGCCCAAAACATACATTTAACATATGCTATAAAAACTTTAAACAACATATGGCTAAGTCTTGTAACTTAGGCCTTTAAACATTTGGACATAAAAACATTCCAAGAATATTTTTAAAGTATGAAGTGTTAAAACCACAATAATAATATAAATATAACAAGTTAGACGTAGGTCTAAATAAACCCAACCAAGAGTAAACAATCACGCGAATAGTAGCAATAAGAATTGGTAAGTTAGGACAGTGGTCCTTTCTATCGTTCAAGGGAGTGAAGTAGTTTAACATAGGTAGCATGTCTTTGGTTAACCGTTTTCGCAAGTTTCCATCACCTAATGAACCTACACACAAAAAAAGAGTTGCATTAGTTCAACATGAACTAAGTAAACCTTGTAATATCAAGTAAAACCAATTACTTCTCCAAGTGATCTTATAAGGGATACAAGTCCCACCACTCCACCCCTTGACAATTACAAGTTAAGTCAGGACTTTCCACAAACCAATAAACAAAACTTATAACCAGTAAGTAAGCAATAAACTGAACATACAAACATGCACATCATAACATATATACACACACATGTATGATGAGAAATAATCAATGAACATCATAACCATCTAACTCAGATCAAGTAACATAAGAACAGATCAAGTAACATAAGAACAATATAGAATTACATTATTAACCACATAGGGGAAAACATCTAGAAGAGGGTAAGAATAGCTTACGACAATTCAGTTCCGCGAACAACTTCGACACTTTTCTCAAAAGATAAGTTAATGTCAAGTTTAGGTAGTAATTAACTAGCCTAATAATATATATATTTTTTTCAAATTTTGGGGACATTACAAAAATGTTCTCCAAGAACTTTCTTGAGAATAATCAAGTATAATTATGGAATAATCAAAAGATCCCCAAGCCTCCCTTTGGCTTGGGTTTTTATAGGCAGACTTTTCAGGCAAAGGGGCATTTAAATAAAGAATCATTTGATTTCTTGAAATAACTCTTTTTATTTAATTTAGGTAATTTTAATATTTATTTAAATTTAACTTAGGAACTTTTGGCTAGTTCCTACTTTGACTCTTGTACGTATTTAATATTTAATTATCATTAGTAATAATAATAACATGTGGATCCTTTCTTTATTACGTATAGTTACTAGTATTATTACTATGCTTACTCTTTTACACACACACACACACACACACACACACACACATATATATATACCATTTGTTAACATTTTAACTTTAGGTATTATATAGCATGATCGCTAATCATATGCCAATTTTCTTTTGGCTTAGTCACTTTCTTTAATAAGGCCTTCAAGTAGGGGTTAGGTAAACTAATTTAGGCAATTCTAAACCTCCTTGCATGTTGGATTCACTCGTATAACATGGTAGTTCTTCATCGCTTTGATGAGATACAGAAATTTGCAATTTCATTAAATCACTTAAAAATAAGTAAGATGAGATCAATGTTTTATCTAAGTCGTTTTCACTCAACATATTAATTTTCCAGTAACTTCTAGGGATTATCCAGAGCCCATATTCAACACTAAAAACACGGAGTTACAAACTTAGTGCAATTCAATAGCGCCTCGCTCAACACTAATGCTAGGATGTATTTGTAGGATACACCTAGGGATACAATGACCAAGGATCTGTTGTTCCATAGCTTATGCTCAACATCAACTTGGAAGGCTCTAGGGATTACGCCCAACACTTCTAATTTTTATCTTTTCATGTGCTTCAAAGCTTTATGCTCAACACAAATGTTTCATCACTCATGTGTTCCAGAGCTTCTCTCTCAACACAAACGTCAAATACTCATGTGCTCCAAAGCCCCTTTCTTAACACAAAACATCTCATTAATTATGTGCTTCAGTGTCCGCACCCAACACATGAAATCATATATATATAAACATATGCAATTGGATTACACTCAGTATATCAACAAATCATCATGTTCATGTGCAATAGGGTTTTATGCCCAATATACAAAATAAAATATCAAAGAAACATCATAAGCAATGGGGATTATGCCCATAAATGTTAGGTCAAATTTCGGGATATTACATTAAAAGACAAATGAATGAAAGTATTAAAATTAGATATTGAGAAACCTAGTCTAAAAGGACCTATATCCAGATTTTCCTTGTGATCCACATTCTCTGCCAACTTCAACTACACCACTGGTATCATTTAATGTTGTCTTGTGCAATTCTCCTTTACCTACACTTATCAGTTTTAACAGTTTAGAAATTATCCACAATAAGAAAAAAAAGATAAACAATAATACAAAGAAATAATAACCAATAACATTCATAAATCCTAACACAAACTAATGACCAGTGATATTCTAGATAAGATAAATCCTAATACAAACTAATGACCAATAACATGGGAATGGTATTGAAAGTTTGTGTTGGAGCTATAGAGGATGCCCGTACCTTGGCTTCATCATTTAAAAGTGATTGCAGGACTTCCAAACGTGTATTAACATGTTGTACCTTCCAATACATATAAATTCTCACGAACCAATCTTGCATTGTACAGGCCGTTCTTTCTATCGCTGGTCTAATAACCCCGTGAATTTATAAATGTAATGGAAATGATATAATATATATTAATTTGTCAGAGAAAAATAATCCTACTAGGTCTCAAATTTATTTTTACAGTAATGATCACACATAGCTAAGAAACAAAGTTGAGACCTAGTAGGATTATTTTTCTCAGACAAATTAATATATATTATATCGTTTCCATTACATTTATAAATTCATGGGGTTATTAGACCAGCGATAGAAAGAACCGCGTGTAGAATGCAAGATTGGTTCGTGAGAATTTATATGTATTGGAAGGTACAACATGTTAATACGCTTTTGGAAGTCCTGCAATCACTTTTAAATGATGAAGCCAAGGTACGGGCATCCTTTATAGCTCCAGACCAAGGATCAAATTTGAAGGGTAGGGTCTCATTTCACTTTGAAGGGCTATGAGATAGTGAACCCTTCAATGTTGACATGTAAAAATAAATCATTCTTTTCGTTTGAAAATGTAATAGAATATCCAAATTTTATTATTGTTTTTATGAATTCACTAATATAAATTAACAATATTTGTATTGTTTAGGTCTATAAACTTTTATAAACTTTAATAATCAATGTTATATTAATATGGGCTAGTTAAATAGTGCAAGAACCCATATAAAATCAATTTAAAAAACAACTAGGAAAAGCATCTTGGGAGAAGAAAACATTTGGTTACTGAGAAGTTTAGGATTGAGAGATGAAGGGGATTTGGAGAATCACTGAGAGTAATTTGAAAGCTAAAAAGTGTTGGAAGTGTATGATATTGAAGATGAGATGGGGAGAAGGATATGTATCCAACATTGATGTTGGGGTGGGAGGGTAGCCTAAAATAATAAGAGAGTGCAGATTTGGGTGGGCCCGGAGCCTCAGGAACCAAATAGCTAAACAGGTGAGATGAATTTGAGTTTGTTGGGTGAATATAACGACCAAGAGAATTATATAAATAGACTATTGTTGGGGTGAAGGGAAATCCTCAAGGAATCCAAAATGTTAGAATTTCTTAGGTGGGCATTGGGCCAATAGATCTTGGAGGGATAAGTCTAGACCCCATTGCTTTGATACCATATCATAAGAAACAATTTCACTATCAATAGAAAGAAAATAAAAAAAGACAAAATTTGTTGAATTTGCTTGAAGAAATTAGAAAATGTGATAGATTAGAGGAAACAACTGTAGTTGATCCATGAATCCCAACCATTAAGATAGATTAGAATGGAAATCATAATTCCATAGATTTGGTAGGACCACTCTTGTATTCTTACAATGAGTCCATAATCCAACTAGATATCCCTCATAAACTAATAAACTAATGTAAAATAATAACATTACGTTAGCCCATGCAACACAAGGATGGACTGAGATGACTATCTTAACTAAATCACTAAACAATCTAATGTTTTATATCTCGAACTATAGCCCCTAAGGAAGGATCAATCATATTCACTAGGGCACATTTGCTTGGATATTAGTGTGTTGGGATAAGGAACCATGTTTTCTATCATGACTATTCATAATGTATTTATTGTATCATTACTTGAGAGGTGTGTACCTCAGTGAAGGACACTAGGGAGTTCCATACCAAACTCATAATGATCATAGGAACTAGGCAAGAAGTTGTAACATATGCAAAGAAAAATAATTCACTAGGTCAAAGATCATTGGTAACAATACTAAGAGGATGATTACGCATGGGAATTAGAGTATAAAATTAAAGGAAATTATCCTTATTTATTTGTAGACAATTCAACTCGAGGGACAATATTTTTGAGGGGAAAGAGTTGTAACACCCTATTTTGTAGTTTTCTTACTTTAGTCACCTAACTATAGATTGTTGATTTATTTGATATTGCATACATCACGGAACATTATTATAACTATAGATACCAAGATAATATTTTGAGGATGATGTTTGCTTCATTGGATTATGCACTTCTAGTGATCATAAGACATGTGATTGCTTGTAATGTATTACATATTCATTTGAGTTGGAAAATGTATATGATGATTTTTTACTAACTACGGTAGTTGGAAGTGATTCAACATTTACATGGAATTAGTGTGGTAAACCATGTATATGATGATTTATCACTTCCAACTACTTTTTATGCAGGATTACTCAAGAGTTAGTGTAGAAGAGGAGAGACTAAAATAAAGGTGGAGAATGAAGAACCTTTATCGGTGATGGAAGATGAGATTGGGAAAAGTCCTATTTAGAAAGAGATTGGTGCTCTTGTTGTGTTAATGTGAACATAGTGATAACCATTACGAGAATTGGTTTTTTTTATTGCATTGTTCTTTGGCATATTTATTTTGTGAAGGGAACTGTTTGTTGACTATCCTACAAAGTTTAAAACTACTCACAACTTTTTTGAGTGCATAATATGAAGTTGGGGATGTATGTAGCCTCATGGAGTTCTAAAGATTATTTGTGTCTAGCATTGTTTTGAGAAGAGATCCAAAGAAGTGCTTTGTTCCAAAAGCCTAAACAGATCAAGCTTGAGATCCCTTACAATGATAGAAAAAAATGTAAAAGATGTTTTTGTCTAGTGCCAACGTATCCGCCTTAAACTAGTGTACCTATAACATTGTACATCCTTGAAAGATTTGAAATTGTTGATCCTTATGATGAATTGACCATTACCATAGCCAATGGTTCAAATAAATAAGACAAAAGTAAAAAAATTCCATGACATTAAATCGTACCTATTTTAAAATGAAATTTTATGCAAGCTATTATAATATTGTATTATTATCTTTCCAACTAAAAACATAATTTTTTCCCCATCTAGATTTCCTAATTTTGTGGCATCATTCTTAGCATCTCATCTAGAGATGCTAAGATGGCTTTTTTCATAATCTACTCATCTCTAGTGTAGATTTTAATGAGCAGACTTGATTTTTCATCTTTTAATTCCATCTCTTTTGAGTCTTCCACTTCTATTAGATTGCACGAATTCTTAGCACATTTCAATCGAGTGGGTCTTTGATTCTAATTTTTGAGTTTTCTTTCGGTGGGATTATAGGATTTTATTTGGATGGGAGGTTTCCAAGTGACCATACTCAAAGTATGATCTACATCTAAAGTCGAGTTGCTCATAACCTAAGTTTCTTCTCCTTTCAAGCTACCTTTAGGATAGCCATTTGTGAAGTATACTTCTACACACAACCTTGTATATTGTGATTATATGCTTATGGCATGTTTATGTGGAGCATAATGAATATTCTCCACGCATTTTTTATGGAGACTAGTGACTAATGTCCCTAAAACTTAAGACTCATGATATTAGGACAACTACCAATCCACCTTAGGGTAGAAGTCCAAGATCCTGAGGGGTAAAAAAAAGACTAGTAATTCATACCTAAGCTTTTCTGATCCATAAACCATGGCATAATTAAATGGAGAGTGTTATCTACATCTTCAATAGATTTGAATTCTACAATAAAGAATCCTAAAGAAAAAAGATAAATGCATGCCTCGATGCTAAGAAGCGGTAAATCCAAACCTAAGTAATTCACTTATAAATATATAACTCGTTTTTTTTTGTCTTCTTTTTTCAAATTTATCCTATCTCCTTGATTGAGCTAGTGGTGGGCATGAATGCATTCTTTCTGTCTACAATGAAGATTACGTCCTCATTCAAGCCAATCCCTCTTCTAGAAGAAATGTATTTTCAATACCTCTATAACATAAAGGATTATTCAAAAGGTGCATGTCTCATAAGGGTCATATCGCAAATCTGCAGGGGACTAAATCAAATATGACACTTGGGGTTCAAATCCTAATGATGAACATATTGGTAGAATGGGATGATAAAGTCACATGGAACCCTACATTTCCCTCTACAAACTCATACACATTTCATTCAGGTCTTCTTTACCATAATAAAGACAACAAGAATGGAGGTCCAAAGTGTTCCTAAATATCGATGAAACTTTAAAAAGCACTGTTATTTTGATGAAAGTAACTTACAATAATTCCAACAGGTTGAATTCTGCTAACTATTAGACTCATAAGTCCCAAACCAGGGCAACCCATAAGCATTGAATAATATTATTCGATCAAAAACTTGATGTCCAAGGGATATGACTAGACATGAAACTATCTTTTCGATGATGAAGCTATATTTTCGATCGTGGAGTGGTTTATAGATCCAACGACCAGAGGCATAATGCATCACAAGTTTCAAAAAAATTGGATGTGGAAAGTTAAAACCCTTATATTCATTGCACTAGAAGGAAATTCAACTAGCAACACATCTAACTATGTTTTCCACATACAAATTGCTACACATGTTTGAAAATCCACAATGCAAAATGCTGCAAAATACTTGTAAATTCATAGCAACCCAGCCATATAAGGGGCCTGCTGGATGAATCATGAACGCAAATGTTGAAAAAGATGTTCGTAAGGAGCTCCTTGGATGAATTGCACAAATTGTAGAAGATGTTTGTAAGGACTCAATAAAGCAACTTTGAGCTTTGCAATGTCTAGACGCACATTAGACCTAGATTTCAAGGGGTTTGTTATGGTTTAAAATATGATATGCAATGCTGGATTTTGCATAAACATAAGGAATTGGAAATACAAGAGTGGATTTCTGTGAACTTATTTTAAAACTGATAAAGCATTTTTTGGGGAAACAATTCATAAATGAACAGCAGAGAAAGAGAAAGTGGAACTCATCATTAATTGAATCTGCCTCTTAAATTTCTCTAAATAATAAATCATGCAAATTCCATTCTGTCTATAATGATTTTTTAACCGTATTACTATAATTGAAAAACATGTTTGAAACAACAAATACAAATTGCTTGGAGTTGGAAATGGGCATACCTACCTATAGTTATTGTTGTTTGTCTGGAACTCTCCATTTGCCGAAACCCCAACTCTCCATTTTCCAAAAACCCAGGACATAAATGACAATTTGCCGAAAACCCATCTCTCCATTTGTGAAAACCCGAGACATAAATGATAAGACATGGAAACTTGATAACAACACATCGCTGAGGCAGAATGATTCAATGGAGTAAAGACGCATATATGTATTGTCCTGTTGTTGCATTAGCCATTTCCAACCTCCAAAATATGCTCAATCTGGTAATTATTATGGCGGATTCGCGCGTTGGTACCAGTCATGGATTTAAATATGCAAATTTCATAAATTTTTCCTGCAAGTTGCGTGGGTAGAGATTACTGCTGTCACTCAAGAGTCAAGACTCAATAGTCAGGTGGTTTCCGCAGCACTAGGCAGTGGGCAGTGGGCATTGGTGCAGGTCGAAGGCTCCAGCCTCCATTCCATTTTGCATTTTGCATCAATGCACTTGTTGGGTCGACTCCACTGTCACATTGCCATCAATGATGGCACAAAAAAATTCAATGGATTGTTGTTATTGCTTAGGTTCTTTGTCCCTCACCTGGAATACTCACAGTCAGTGTTCATAGGGGAAAGAAAAAATAAAGGTAACATCCTCCCTCCTTACCGCACCACTCTCCACCAACCCTTCTCGCCCCTTCTGCTCACCGATCTCCAGGGCTCTCAGGCCTGATCGATAACAGCTAGTGGGAGCAATTGATCAATCTCTCTCGACCACAGGAGGGTCCTTCACAATGAGCACCCTTTCTTATTTGGCCTAATTCTCCCCTTCCTGGATACGGGAGCTAAGGGTCGAGATAAAATGACACAAAAAATATTTGAGCAATTTATCTCTAGCCGTGCGTGACAGCAAAGATAGTTAATGGGCCTATGGTAATGGCACCTACTGTATTCAGCAACACGTTACACATTTACACAATGTGCATTATGGATTCTAGTATGGACTGAGGTTTGGTGATCACATTAAATACATTCACACTGTAACTAAGATGAGCTTCCTTATTCATCGAATCACCATCATATCATGTATAATGTATTAATATTATGTATTTCAATTTTCGGGTGACGGGTGTCACGGGTGATGGGTCCCACTGTCCACATGGCACAAGCCTCGGCCCCCAGCTGCCCCAGACTCAGTCCACTAAAAAACTTTTAACGGGCAGATTTTGGATAAGCCCTTCCAGTGAAATTTTAAAAAACCTTTGACAGTTTCATGATTGATGGGCGTATTCACTAATTGAATTTATTTTGCATGTTAAAAAAAAATCAGTCTTCTATGACGGGTAAAAGCGTCCTTGACAGGCCCTAAAGGCTTCAAATTTGGAGCCTGCTCCAGAGACACACACACATATATATATATAAAATTTTCCATACACTGGGGTGATTAATGTATTGTGCTATAAATATATGTTTAATTTGTTTATTACTTTTCAAAATAGTGATTCGTTTAGGTCTTCTATAAATATACGTTGTAATAAAAAACGGTTTTGTTTCCATATTTGATGATGCAAAGAACTTCTAATAATATTATTACGACATTGTAATGAAAACAATATTATTTTTATTTTTCACGATGCATAAAACATACCTATGGTCTGTGTATAGAGTAAGCTCATGATCATGCTTGTTTTTCTTGGAGCAATAGAGTAAGCTCATGATCATGCTTGTTTTTCTTCACGTTTCTGAATTTATTCCTTATGAGATTTACATTCACAGAGGAACAGGATGCAATGCTTTCCAAATTGTCATGTTTATCATCAGCACCACGATTTCTTCTAGGAGCTAAGTAACACCATCCAACAACCTGTGGGTCCTGCAGGTCAAATTCAATATCCTGCACAGGCAGGGGCAAAGGAAGTTTTGGGAGACCTGACGAAGCATCAGAAGCCATTGAAGCCATTGAAGAGTCCGCTTCATTGCCTGTAATGCTTGCCACCTGAGAATCACCATTATATGTTGTGTATCTTTCAACATTCTCTGTATATTGAGAATTTGTTTTTCGTTGCCCCTCAATATCAAACTGACTAGTCGCATTGTTTATGTCTCCAGCTATCTAGAGACTCATCGAAATAAATTGTCCACCCAGATCCAGACTCAGAGATCTCAGTACCCATGCTGCCCGCATCTTACCTTTGCAAATAGTGGCATGGAGAAGTAGAAATAGGTCTTGGCTCTCCAAGTGTAGAAGAGATTAACGGTCTGCGCAAAATCCAATCCATGTGATCAACTGACATACCCACCCACCATAAGAATGGTGGTCTATAAGCTTGGCATCCATATGTTTACAGGTTTTACACCCGAAATGTGGGCGCTAGTCGACAATGACTATAATTATACAACTTTACTAAAAATATCCGGCAATCGACTCAAAGATTTGATGACCATCCCCACAGATTTCTCATCATCTTGCGATAAACCCATTGTGCCAATTTTAGTAAATTCCCTCATTTTAGGGACTGATGTTCCTCTCTTTTGCTTCTTTTGGTCACATTTTTCACATTCTATTGGTCTACAATTTAAAATTTGTCCTGTAGACTTAAGCGATTGGCATAGTATTGCTCTAGTTGAGCTTGATTTGGAATCTATTGCTTTCTAATATTTTTGGAACTATGAAAAACTCCTTGTTAATGTTGAATTTTCTCGTATTGGTTCTTTGTACTTACTTTTCCTAATACAAAGTAAATATGAAGATAGTATCTACACTTAAGAATTTAAGAGTATCCTCATTGGTGAATTGAGTTCCCATCACAATTTTAATGATTATATATCATTCTAAGGATTCATGAATAAGTTGGCACTATCCCTACAAAATCAAGGATGATTGTAATACCCCAAGATTTAATAAGTTGTTATTAAATTCTTTTAAGATATTTTATTTTATTATTTTAAATATTTTTGACAAAAGTAAAAAATAAAACAAATGTAATGGATTATTCTTTTATTAATAAAAGAGGGGACATAAATGAAATAGAAGAGTGTTTGTTGACCTACATGAGGAAAATGAAAATGGTTGTAGCTGCTGAGTGAGAACTTAAGGTGCAGGAGGCATCTTTTCCAAAATTAAGTCACAACTCCTTGTTGAGTGCTAAAGAGAAGGAGGTTCATAAATGACAAAGTCCTAGCAAAAATACTCTATAATAGTATGTCCATTAGCAAGTAGGAGGATATCATTGGATGGGGATTGAATATGATGATGCAAGAGATGACACATTAACTGGATTTTGCTCTTATGGTTCAACGAATAAAATCGGAGGTTCTGGAGCAAGTGATGTGATTGCTCTAGGAGTTCGTTGGGAGGAACGACTATTCCATTTATTTTTCCCCAACAGTGGTTCCAGGTTCTTATCCTATTGCATATTGTTATAACTAGATAGAGTAGGATTTCCATTCTTAATCTGGAATCACAACTAATTCTTTTAGCATAAATTATTATGCATCTGAATTAAATATTGATCCATTATGTATCTGATTTAAGTATTGATCTAGTTTGCATCTAAATAGAATGTAAATTTGTTATGCATAAGTTCAATAACTATTCCTATTATGTTATCAAAATAGATCTTCTTTTCTGTTATTTTGTTCATGCTTGTAAAACTCTAGATTTAGTCATTAATGTATCTCTGATTGGACATCCATACCCGAATCGAATATTTTTAGTAATATGTATTATTTTAACAACTAGTAATTTCAAGGCTTCTGTTATTCTAGTTAAATATCATAGACCAAATTAGTTTATCTTATAACTCTAGTTAAAGACGAAAGTAATCTATTTTATAAATCGAAGGACCTTAGCAAGTTTTGTTTTATCCATGAAATTTCTAATTTAAACTAAGAGCTGAACGATTGGATAAAATATCAGTTTAAACATATTAGAGAACCAGATCGAAGGAACACGAATAACCAAATATACTATGACCGAATGATATATATATA